>VWZI01020361.1:555-28527 GCA_013396835.1 Psilopogon haemacephalus | reverse complement strand
CTTTCTCCCCCCCCCACTTTGAATAACTCAGGCTAGACCTCAGTCAGCTGGAAGTTAAGGAAATGAAGATTTATATTACAGCTTTGCACAATATAGAAGCAGGTATTTACAATATATAAGAGATATTTACAGATATATACAGTGAAAAGGTAATACAGAAACACCACACCCCTCCCAGACATTAGGATCCCTAAGAGGGGTTTTCCAATCACACTACTACCTTCCCCCACTTCACAATCCTATTTCATTATCTGTCTTACATGCCAGTTAAGCAAAGATAGAATTGTCAGGGGGATTAGGAGCAGGAAAGTAATTACTGAAGTTATTCAGATCCAGCTAAGAAGGCAGGGAGAGCAACATGCATTAGCCAGCACAGCTCAAAGCAGTCCGAGTTAGTTTTGTTTTGATTCTAACTTTTGTACCATTTCAGTAAAAAAATGAGTGAAGGAGACACTGGAAAGTTTTGCTTTCTCAGCCTGTAGTCTAATTCCTCATTCAAATCCTCCAATTAGTTCAAACCAGCACCATCTGTAAACACAGCTCTGATCATGCACTTTTATTAACTGTCATGAAACTAGCATGAGATGTGGCTATATAGCTCATGAAAGAGGTACTAGTCAAGTTGCCTTTTTTCTTTGTATTTTAAAAGCAATATTATATATTCTGTTACTGGTTTGGATTTTGAGTAATGAGATTTGAGGCTCTGGTGTTCATGAAATGATGTCTGCACTCCAGGACAGAAATTTGCAGTATATTAAATTCTGTATTTCCTCCTTGGGAAGATGTGTTTAGAAATCTGTTGCTTGGGTTTCCTTGGGTAGGAACACTTCCAGAAAACAGTTGGAGTAAAATTTTGAGACACTGTAAGAGAACTGCAGGAGCATCTGCACAATATGTCTAAAATGCACTGCAGAAGGTAAGTGAATCAAAGAGGGACAGGCAAGCATGCTACCTTTTGCTTTCATGTGTCAACAGCACAAAGAATAAGAGTTTGGTTATTTTCCTTTTAACTGAACATTTTGGTTGAACTTCTTTGCCATTTGGAAATGAATCAGTAGATTTATATATATGAAAGTTAAAGACATTTTGATGTTTGCTAATGCTGTGTTTCTCAGCTATGCTACTGAATCCTTATATTGATCAACCAAATGTGCAGTGGTTTCAATCAGAACAAAACACGTCAAACCAAAACAGTGGGTTAACCTGTCTGTTTCTGTTTTACCCACACAGAAGTGAGGGAAAAGTAACACACAAAAACTCAAGATTGAGACACAAAAAAAGACAAGAATGGAGTTTACTGAGCAGAATCAGAAAAACATGGTACAAAATGCTCAACTCCCTTAGCCTATATGCAGAAAAAACACAGCACAAACCAGCAGCAAGCAGAAGCAAGAGAGCCAAAAGCCCAAGCCAGAAAACTACTCCCTGCTTGTCATGCTTCCATCCTAGTGGAAAAGACAACATCCCAAACCCAGAAGCAGCAGCTGGAACAGGAAGCCTCCCACATTACAATCTGAACTTCAAGCATAATACTTGGCTCCAGCCAGCACCTTCACTTTTGAAGCTGGCATGACTGCAGCATGGTGTGAGTTCAAGCTGTGACTGGGTAGGTTTAGGTTGGCTATTAGGAATTTTTTTTTTCCCACCAAGAGTGGTCAGGCTTTGGGATGGGGTGGTCAGGCTTTGGAATGGGCTGCCCAGGGAGGTGGTAGACTCACCAACCCTGGATGTGTTTAAAAGTCATTTGGATGTGATGCTTGGGCATATAGTTTAAGGTGTGCCTTGTAGAGTAGGGTTATTGGTTGGACTTGGTGATCCTGAGGGCCTTTTTCAACTTGAATGTTTGTGATTCTGTGAATAACAGCAGCAGATTGAACTCAACACATGACAAAGTGTTTAGGGCTGAAGCCTAGGACTCCCCCATATAAGGAATAAGCACAGTTGTATACATCATCTCCAGGTACAGTTCCAGGCAGGATGTTTCCAAGAAGGCAGACAGTCCTACTTTTGTAGCAGAAAACACTGAAAAAACTACTAAGTGAGAGCTGGGTAGTTGGTGAGACCAAAAAATGAACAGGTGGGTGCAAAGATCAAGAGATGTTTAGGATTAATCAGTCCTTTGTAAACATAGTACATGCTCTAGTGTGCTTGAGAGTGTGTACAGTGGCTTTGGTGGCCAGGCTAGGGGACAGGAGAGAGGATGTTGAGCTGTCTGAAATCCATCTGACAGTAGAGTTGGGTGCAAACAAAGCTGGGTTCATCTGTTGGTGCCTTTCAGTGCCAGGTAAAAGCATCCAGCAGTCAAAGGAGGCATCTGGCCACTGGGGAATGATAGCCATACTTGCAGCACTGGTGACTGACTGTGGTGGTTTAGCAGTTACCTGCCCCCCCACCTTTTATAAACCCCAGCTAAGACTCAGGACACTGGAAGTTAATGAATGAAGCTTTATATTTACAGCAATGCACAATATACAAGCAAATATTTACAAGATATAACAGATATTTACAATGAAAAGGTAATACAGACACCACACCCCTCCCAGAGACCCAAATCTCCAAGAGGTGTAACCAACTGTGTTGGTTTGAGCTAATTGGAGAATTTGAGTGAGAAATTAGACTATTGCCTGAGAGAGAGAGTTAAACATACCATGTCACTTCACCGAGTTTCACTGAGACAGAGAAAAGAAGGTTGTTTTGGGAAATGTTCCCAAAACATCCAGATAAGCCAGTCTGCTTGCAGAAGTCAGTCTGCTCTGGGTCCGTGCTGGCTTCGGCAGCTTCTTTCCTTTGTCTCTATGCCTTTGAACTAATTCAGAGTAAAATCACTAAAACCATTCATTCCTTCCTGCCACTAATCTTTCTGACCGATCTTCAGCTTATCTGCAGCATCATCAAGTGGTGAGATAAAGCTGGGGGAAAGGGAGAGAGGTGGTAGGGGGTTTGGTTGTACTCTCTTGGGGATTTTGGTCTCCAGGAGGGGTGTGGTGTCTGTATTCCCGTTTTACTGTATATTTCTGTAAATATCTGTTATATCTTGTAAATATTTGCTTGTATATTTGCATTGCTGTAAATATAAAGCTTCATTTATTAACTTCCAGTGTGTTTTTCTGAGTTTTAGCCAGGGTTTTAAAAGGTGGGGGGGCAGGTCACTGCAAACCCACTACACCAACTGCCCCCCACTGCCTTCCCCCCCTTCCCCAGTCTTATCTCACCACCTGTTGATGCTGCAGATAAGCATAGGTAGATGGGCCGGGGGGTTAGTAGTAGGAAGAAGTTAGTAGTTTTACTGAGAATTAGCTACCAAGGCAAAGGGAAAGGTGACCATGAAAGAGGAGCAGCCACAGCCAGAGTGGTCAGAAACTGTCTGATATCTAGTGTTTTAGGTACAGTTCTTAAAAACATTTTTCCTTTCTCAGTAAAACTCTGGTGAAGTGACACACTGTGTTTACCTCTCTCAGCCAATAGTCTAATTTCTCACTCAGATCTTCCAATTAGTTCAAACCAGCACAGTGACCTAGCTTTCACTGCTCCTCAACTGCATATGGCAGCCTCTGCTTGCAGGGGAATGCACCTGCCAAACATCTGTGCCTGCCAGGAAAATAAAGGGTGTTATGAGGCCTTTGCTGCAGATATTGCTGCCCAGCCCTCTGTCTGCCAAGATGATTGGTTTATGATGTGGAAAGAGGGTAACCTGACTTAAGAGGGCAACAAATAGCTACTGGCCTAAGGGTGTTCCTCTTCAAGCAGTTTCTGGGGCTTGTCCAGCAGGCATTGTGCTTTAACCATCCTGTGGTCATTAGCCATTTCCAAAAGGCTTGGTCCAGCTCTCTAGACCTTACTCTTCACTCTACTTTGTCTTCCCACTCAACATTTCCCATTAGCATTCAGCAACTCTTACCTGTATTTTGGCATTTATTACCTCAGGGAATTTAAGAAGTCATGACCTGTGTTACAAGGCTGTCTAGGTTTATCTTTCTTTTGATATTGAAGGCTTCTCTGGGCAGAGCAAAGCAGGTGGCTTCTCCAGGCTATAAGAGGTGTCTGCCTGCTGCTGAATTTCAGAACATCTTTGTTACTTCTTTGTTATATACCTTCGGGTCCAACTGGGTATTTGACTCCCAGAAAGAGCAATTTTCTGCGCTGATGTACCACTGGGGTACAATGGTACTAGTGCCAGATATGCTTTTAGAGGCAAACCGTATTTCCCACAAGTTCAGAAGTGGGGGTTAAAGCCTTAGTAGACACGTCCTAAGCACTGGCACTCATTTGACTGATCCTAGAAGGAAAATGGACTCTTCTAACTACAGCCAAGAAGGCAAACAGCACAAAAAAGCCCTTGCTTTTTTTGTCTTAATTTGAGGGTAATTGGAATATTTTAATAAGAGAGATTAGATCGTTGGTTGTAGAAAGAAACTAATGATGAAGTCTATATCATTTACTGATTTGCTGAAATGGATAAAAAAACAAAATGTAAACAATTCTGTCACTTCTGCCTCAGAACTCTTGATCCTTTCACTTTTACTTCACTCCACTCTAATCTCTCCACTAACAGATAACAAGTAAGCTTTGCTAACTGCTTGTCTGGGAGAGAGAGAGACAGACAGGGAGGCTTTGAGTCCCTTCTGGATACCGTCTTTGTCTGGGAAGGAGTTTGGATTTCTGTGTGATTTCTACTTTGTATATAATTGTAAATACTTGTAAATATATTGTTTATATATGCTTGTAAATTTTGCTTTGCTGGAACTAGAGCTTCCATCTTACTTCCAAGTCTTCTGAACTGGTCTGGTAAATTTTAATGGGGGAGGTGAGGGCAGAGTTCTTAACCCACTTCAGTTTTAAAAGTGTGGAACAAGAGTTCAAGCTTCATGCCAATCATCATTAGCTACAAAATGAGACTCTCTTGCAGTAGCCTTAAAATAGCCCTGGCTTTCTGGCTGTGATAAACCCTTCCTATGTTTCCCTCAAAAGCATCCTTGCCCATACACAGACATCATCATCCCCATCCTCTCCTTTTTGCTGTGTGGCATTTTACAGGCTACAGGTAAAAACTCATGTGTTACTCACAGCCTTCAGGACACGCTGAAGACTGTAATTTTGACATCCTGTTAAAACTGTCTGTTTTACAGGTACTGGTGCTGCAGTAGAAGGTCGTGTTTCATGTCTTTACTGTAAGACTCATAGAATATTAGAGGTTGGAAGGGATCTCCAGAGATCATCCAGCCCAACCCCTCTGCCAAGGCAGGATCACCCAGGGTAGTCTGCACAGGAATGCATCCTGGCAAGTTTTGAAAGTCTCCAGAGAAGGAGACTCCCCAACCTCTGTGGGCAGCTTGTTCCAGTGCTCTGTCACCTTCACTGTAAAGAAGCTTCACTTCATGTTGAGGTGAGCCCTCAAGCTGCATGGTGTTCCTGTGGGAAGCCAGCTGAGCCCCATACCTTCTAGAGAAGGTAATGCAAAACAAAAATCCTTGCTCCAAAACAAAGGCAGTACTCATCTGACGCAGTGTACAACTTAACTGTACTTACTGTTCAGACATGGAGGGTTAGTTCTCCGTGGCACTGTAAGCAAATTCTGTCCTTCAAGCAACCTGCCTAGGATTTCTAGAGAGATATAAAATGCTGTCTCTGTACAAAACATTGTTAGGCTTAAAATGGTCAGGACTGCCTTTTACTTATCTGTTACTTTCAAGGTCAGAGTACTGAAGAATTTAAACTGCTGCTAAAAACAGGAGGAAATGGAACTTAAATATATTTTGTTTATGTATTGTCCTAAAGACATTCCATTCTATTTGGTGTAGCATTGTAACTTTCAATGGGCTAAGACTGAGTTACACATTGCATGTGTCTTGCTTAAAACATTCACAGAATCACAGAAACATTCCTGTTGAAAAAGACCCCCAAGATCATCAAGTACAATCATTATTCCTACTCTTCAAAATTCACCTTTAAACCATATCCCCAAGCACCACACCCCAAATTACTTTTAAACACATCTAGGCTTGGTGACTCCACCACCTTTCATGGGCAGCAGATTCCAATGCCTGACCACTCTTGCTGGGAAAAAAAATTTCCTAATGTCCAGTCTAAACAAACCCAGTCACAGGCTGAGGCGATTCCCTCTTGTTCTATCACTAATTACATGTGAGAGACCATCAGCAGTCCTTTCAGGCATCTGCAGGTGGTAATGAGGTCTGCCCTCAGCCTCCTCTTTTTCAAACTAACCAGACTCATCTCCTTCAGTTGCTCTTCATCAGATTTATTCTCCAGACCCTTCCCCAGCTTCCTTGCCCACCTCTGCACTCGCTCCAACACCTCCGCATCCTTCTTGTAATAAGGTGCCCAAAACTGAATACTCAAAGTGTGATCTCACCAGAGTAAAGTACAAGGGGATAACTACCTCCCTAGTCCTGCTGGCTACAGCATTTCTAATCCAAGCCAGAATGACACTGGCTTTCTTTGCCACCTGGGCACGTTCCTAGATCATATGGAGTTGTTTGTCAATTACAACCCCCAGATCCCTTTCTGCAGGCAGTTTTCCAGCCACACTGCCCCAGGCCTGTAGCATTGCTTGAGGTTGTTGTGGCCCAAGTGCAGGACCTGGCATTTGGCCTTGCTGAAGCTCATGCCATTAACTTTGGCCCATGGATCAAATCCATCCAAGTCCCTCTGTAGAGCCTCCCTACCCTCCTGCAGATCAACACTGCTACCTAACTTGGTGTCAACTGCAGACTTACTGCTGACACACTCTGTGTCTTCACCAAGGTCATCAATAAAGATGTTAAACAGAAGTGGTCCCTACACTGAGCCCTGGGGCACACCACTTCATATGGGTTCTTTGTATAGGTGTGAACCATATTCAGAAATGTCATTCATTTGTACAGCATAGGACAAAGACTTTAAGGTGTTTGGGGGTTTTTTTATGTTCATCTCTATTATACAATTTACCATCCTAAATCTTACTTTGATACTGAAATTATTAACACATGCTTCTGTTGTCCTAAAAGACCATTTGCAAATCCATCAAGCACAAAAGAAATCCATTTCAGTCAGGTAGTACATGCTGCAATCCTTTTATACTGCAAATAAATCTGCTTCGCTTGCTCTACCATGTGTAAATTAAGTGTTTGAGCTGGGGAACTGGAACCATCTATCTGCTACTTTTGTTGACATGGAGATACTGTGCTTTCCATAGCAATCTTTGTTGTTTCAAGGGAAAATACGGAAAAGATGCAGCAGAACAGCCAGGGTGTCGGTTGTGGGGTACAATGGGCCATACCTGGTGTACTGGTTTACAGTGCGGAATACTAAACACTGCCTTCAAACAACCTGAGTCTCCAAAGCATATTCTAGAACATACAGAGAGGGTGGCCTAATGCTGGAATAGGTTTTCTAGAAAGGTGGTTGATGTCCCATGGCTGTCAGTGTTTAAGAGGCATTTGGACAAGGCACTTCATGATTTGCTTTAACTTTTGGTCAGCCCTGAATTATTCCAAACCTATTATTCCTTCCAACCTATTCTATTCTGTTCTGTTCTAACTTTTTCCAGTGGGAAAGGAGCTTTTGGGAAAATGAGACAAGCATGCTTTCCCAGTTATGTACCAGCAAATTTCCCAACCTTTATCTCCCACAGTCACTACATTAGTTACATTTGCATTTGTACTTTAATCCAATACTTGCCAATTTTATTGACATCAACTCCAATGTAAGGGAAAAAAAAACCCCAAACAATTCAACCAACAAAAAAAAAAAAAAGAAAAAAAGAAAAGAAATCCAGAAACAAACAAAAGAAACTCCTACTTTTTTAGAAGTTCAGGAAATTCTTTACCTGTATGTGCTGATACTCACGGCTTCATTGTCAAGTTTGGGTCACCGAGGGATGTGCAATGGAAGGCAGACTCTGGTAGCAGAGCTCTCTGTTTATTTTGAGTCTCTCAACAAAAACAGTTTTGCTATTGGCTTGCTCTCTAACTACAGAGATACAGGCAGGCAGTGTTAAAGTGTTGTGTTTCAGGCCCCACATTTCAAGAACAAGGAGCTGCTTGAAAGAGTCCAGCACAGATCTACAAAAATGATGGAGTGAAACATCTTCCTTAGGAGGAGAGCCTGAGGGAGCTGTGGCTCTTTAGCTTGGAGAGGAGAAGCCTGAGGGGTGACTTCATTCATATTTACGAAGATGTGCAGGGTGAGTGCCAAGAGCATGGTGCCAGGCTTTGCTTGGTGATGCCCAATGACAGGACAAGAGGCAATGAGTGGAAGCTGAGGAATGGGAAATTCGATGGAAATAGGATCAAATTTTTTTTCCTTGTGAGAGTGACGGAACACTGGAACAGGCTGCTCAGGGCGGTTGTGGAGTCTCCCCTGGAGTTATTCCAGACAAGCCTGGATGTGTTCCTGCTGTAGGTGATCCTGCTCTGGCACAGGGGTTGGACTGGATGATCTTTTGAGGTCTGTTCTAACCCCTAACATTCTGTGATTCTGTGCTCTTGCATGTAGACTTGACCAAGGAAAACAAGTAATTGAAAACGAGCTTTATTTTCTTCCTTTTTTAACAAGACATGCTGCTAGGATTTACGCTTTGCTTTGTCTTTAAATAGCATCCATTGTAGCTATCTGTTATTTCTATTCCTTGGACATAAAACAATGAAAACAGAAATACCTTAAAGCATATTAAATTCTCTCTAGCCTCAGCTTTTTTTTCCAGTTTCTTCTTCCTACAACTATGTGAAGCAAGTCTCAAAAGTTAATCTCTGCCTTGTCCCCCAGCTCCTTCCTCCTCTCACTTGTTCCCAATATTCTAGATCTCAGTTTGAATAGTTCTGAAGTTTTTAAAGTCCTCAGTTAATTGGCATACTTTTCACTGTCATACTTTGTTTCTGCATATCATTTTGAAGGGCTGACAGAGCAGCAGGTTTGCCCCTAGTGGTAGTCCTGGAAATCAGAAGACTCACTCATCTGCCCCTGCTCTCCCCCTGTCCCCAAAATTAAAAAAAAAAACATTCCCAGCAACACCTTTAAAAGTTTCTGACAGAATTCTGCAGCCTATTTTCAGAAGCTGTCGTAACAGCTATCCAATTTATTTTTTTTTTCTTCTCTGGACATTGTTGGTAATGTTGATGCTGTCATTAGCCATAATGCTATAATTAGCAAACAGAAGTGCTAATAAGGATTAGCATATTCGTAAGTATATAATTACTTTTAATTTCTGTGAGTCTTTCATTCCTTGTCACCACTATTTTTACACGGCACCTAGAGAAGATAGTATTGGAATTATTTGTGATTTCTTTATCTCCTTGCTGCACCGATCAAAATTGCTGTGGTTACTTTGAAATGTACTTTTGAGTTACTGGGATTTGTTAAACAAAAATCTGAGCAGCTCTCTTGCCACTTTTGACTTACAGGGCACATTAAAAAAGCAGATTTTTCTTAGGAAACATGTTAAAAGGAACATCAGTAGCCTGACACAGGCTGTCCTGTGAACTGCTGTTGATAGCTAAGGCAGGGGTGGTGGCATGAAGAAGAGGAAGGATTCAGCAGAGGTCAGACCCTGCCTCCACAGCAGCCAATGGAAAGATCTCTGTTGACATTGACAGGGACAGGACTTAATGCAGTGCATTCAGGAAACACCCAACAAGAAGCTACAAGTTAATCAGCTATGTACAGGACTATTTTATGACCCACTTCTACTTAAGAAGCAAAACCAAAACTACAAACAAAACATAAATTTCAATGGCAGAGCAGACATTGCATTTCAGAATGGGACAGGGAATGCAATGCTTAAATTTCAACCCTTGAGGGCACAGGAAAAAATCAGAGGAAAAGTGAGTCAAAAGCAACTGAATCATGTTAGTGTGTTATCCTGCTGCAGTTCTGATGCTTTCTTTCATCTCCTTCTGCCTCTGTGGTAAGCATTTTTACCTGAATTTGCATTATTCTTTCCTAACTGCAAATATTTGTTTAGAGATGTATGTCTGGGCATTCCAAATCTCTCTAAGGGTGGGGGAAAAAAATAAAACAGTGTAATCTGAGAGATGTCACCTAGCCCTTACTTTTTGAAAGCAAGAGGTGGGGGTGGAGAAAGAGGGTAGGTAAGTTAGAAGTAGACAGAGGTTCCACCCTCCCCAAAAGTATGAACAGGCTTGACAATTGGTGGGAAACACAGGCCTTGAGTGACCTGTTCTAGTGGGAGGATGATCTTTGAGGTGCAGTGCTCAACATAGAACGGTTTAGTGTTGCAGAATATCTCTGAGAAGCAGAATTGGAGCAGTGAACAATCCACTGCCAGGAGTATGAAGCACAGCGGAATGTCTGTGAGATGAAAAGTGCAGCCGGAAACAGATGGAAGGAAATCAGAGATGCAGAGGAAGGAAGATGCCTGCTAACTAGAAGTTTTTCAGAAGAAATGCAAACTCGTTGTTTGTATTCAGTAACCAATTACTGTATGACACATATGACCCTCTTTACCAATTACTTTGGAGTATTTGATAACGCTGGCAGGGNTGGAGCAGTGAACAATCCACTGCCAGGAGTATGAAGCACAGCGGAATGTCTGTGAGATGAAAAGTGCAGCCGGAAACAGATGGAAGGAAATCAGAGATGCAGAGGAAGGAAGATGCCTGCTAACTAGAAGTTTTTCAGAAGAAATGCAAACTCGTTGTTTGTATTCAGTAACCAATTACTGTATGACACATATGACCCTCTTTACCAATTACTTTGGAGTATTTGATAACGCTGGCAGGGATAAAAGGAACTGTAAGATCGCTAATAAATTGGAACTTGCTTTATCGCTCACATTGAGTCAGGTCGCATGCTTCCCCTGCGCCAGCAGGTTAAGTTGGAAGTGACCTCAAAGATCATCCTCCCACTAGAACAGGTCACTCAAGGCCTCATCCAACCTCACCTTGAACACCTTCAGGAAGGGACCATCCACAACCTCCCTGGACAATCTGTGCTAGTGTTTCACCACCCTCACTGTGAAGAACTTCCTCCTAACATCCCATTTAAAATCTCCCCTCTGCCAGTTTAAACCCATTACCCCTCATCCTGTCATAACAAGACCTTGTGAATAGTCCCTCCCCAGCACTCCTGTAGGCCCCCTTCAGATACTGGAAGGCTGCTATAAGATCTTCTTGAAGCTTTCTATTCTCCAGGCTGAAGAACCCCAACTCTCATAGTCTGTCCTCATAGCAGAGCTGTTCCAACCCTCTGAGCATCTTTGTGGTCCTCCTGGGCTAGCTCAAACAGTTCCATGTCCTTCTTTTATTGGGGGCTCCAGAACTGTACACAGTACTCCAGGTGAGGTCTGATGAGAGCAGAGTAAAGGAGAAGAATCCCCTCCCTTGCCCTCCTGGCCATGCTTCTCTTAATGCAGCCCAGGACACAGTTGCTGTCTGGGCTGCATGCACACACTGCCAGCTCATGTTGAGCTTTTCATCCATCCAGCCCCCCAGGTCTTTTTCCTCAGGGCTGCTCTCCAGCCATTCACCAGCCAGCCTGTATTTGTGCTTGGGATTCCGCTGACCCAGGTGCAGGACCTTACACTTGGCCTTGTTGAATTTCATGAGGTTAGCCTGGGCCCACCTCTCCAGCCTGTCCAGGTCCCTCTGGATGGCATCCCTGCCCTCTAGAAAGTCGACTGCCACATAGCTTGGTGTCATCTGCAAGTTTGCTGAGAGTGCACTCAATTCCTCTGTCGATGACAAAGATGTTAAACAGCACTGGTCCCAGCACTGACCCCTGAAAGACACCACTTGTCACTGGTCTCCAGGTGGACATTGTGCCACTGATCACCACTCTCTCTGTGCGACCATCCAGCCAATTCCTTATCCAGCAGTGTTCCATGCATCAAGTTTCAGTTTGGTGATGTCATGTGGGACAGAGTCAAACACCTTACTCAGGTCCAGTTAGATGACATCAGTTAGCCTTCCCTTGTCCACCACTGCTGTGACTTCGTCACAGAAAGCCACCAAATTTGTTAGGCATGATTTGCCCTTGGTGAAGCCATGCTGGTTACCACCAATCACCTCTGCTTTGTTTTCCATCTGCTGCAGCAGAGCCTTCATGAGGATCTGCTCCATGATCTTGCCAGGCACAGAGGTGAGACTAACTGGTCTGTAGGTCCCAGGGTCATCCTTTTTTCCCCTTCTTGAAGATGGGTGTTATATTTGCCCTTTTCCAGCCAGCAGGAACTTCACCAGTCTGCCATGACCTTTCAAATACAATGGACAGTGGTTTAGCAATTTTATATGCCAGTTCCTTCAGGACCCATGGGTGGATCTCATCAGGCCCCATGGACTTGTGCACTTTCAGATTCCTTAGGTGCTCACAAACATGATCTTCAATTATATTTGTCAGATATTCCTTCTTGCAGTCCTTACTTTTGCCCTCTGGAATTTGGACATTGTGGCTGGAGCACTTGCTGCTGAAGACTGTGACAAAGAAGTCATTGAGCACTTCAGCCTTACCCATGTCCCCTGTTGCCAGCTCTCCATTTCCCTACTGAAAGGGTCCCACATTCTCCCTAGTTCTCCTTTTCTCACTAATACACCTGAAGAAATTCTTCTTGTTCCCCTTAGTGTCCCTAGACAGATTCAACTCCAGCTGTGCTTTGGCTTTCCTAACCTGATCTCTGCTTGCTCGAACAATGTCTGTGTATTGGTCCCAGGTTACCTGTCTTTGCTTCCACTCTCTGTAGGCTTTATTTTTGCCTCTAAGTGTGTCCAGGAGCTCTTCATCTGTCTGCAGGGCCCTCCTACCCTCCAAGAAGTCGACACCTGCTCCTAACTTGGTGTCATCTGCAAACGTACTGATGATGGACTCAGTCCCCTCATCCAGATCATCAACAAAGATATTGAACAGGATTGGGCCAGCACTGACCCCTAGGGTACACCACTAGTGACTGGTCACCAACTGGATGTGGCACCATTCACCACCACTCTCTTGGCCCTGCCCTTCAGCCAGATCTTGACCCATTTCAAAGTGGATCTGTCCAAGCCATGAGGTGCCAGCTTTGGCAGGAGCTTATTGTGGCAGGTGGTGTCAAAGGCTTTGCTGAAGTCCAAGTAGACTACATCCACAGTTTTCTCTGCATTCACCAAGGAGGTGACCTCATCGCAAAAGGCAATCAGGTCGGTCAGGCAGGACCTGACTTTCCTAAACCAGTGCTAGCTGGGTCTCATGCCTTGGCCATCCTGTAACTTCTGTGTAATTGAACTCAAGATGACGTGTTCCATAACCTTGCCTGGCACTGAGGTCAGGCTGATAAATCTATAATTTCCCAGTTCCTCCTTCCAGCCCTTCTTGTGGATAGGACTGGCCAGCTTCCAGTCTTCAGAGACCCCTCCAGAGAGCTAGGGCTGTTCCTACATGATGGAGAGTGGCTTCGCCAGCTCATCTGCCAGCTCTTTCAGCATCCTAAGATGGATCCCATCTGGTCCAGTGGACTTGTGAGGATCCAAGTGTCTCAGCATGTCCCTTACTTCTTCCTCTTGGACTACAGGGGACTATACTGATCCCAGCTGCACCTAGAAATGCCCATGAAGCACGGGGGATACGTTTCTTCCTGAGGGAAAGGAAAAGAGAAGGACCGACTTATCCTGATAGAGAGAGGAAAGAGAGAAGGGGATTTTGCCTTGCCGCTTCTCTATAAGCTGCAATGGCTGCCGCCGCTGCCGCTGCTGCACGTGGCTGGAGCTCCTCACAGCACGAGGGGGAGACGAAGAAGAGCCCTTAACGGTCGCTGTACCCTCCCTAAATACCCCATAGGGGAGCGTGGAACTGACCAATAGGCATTTAGCATCCACTGAATGGCCAATTGGTTCAAAATAGTCCCACACGTATGTGCAGCCCAAGGTCTCTTGGGTCCTGGGGCCATGTGGTGTGCCCCCCCTGCAACCCTCTCCTGGACCTTGTAACGGAAGAGGGAGGGGGACCTCAGGAGCCGAACCAACTTCAGGCATTAATCACACCCACACCAGGACATACCACCCCATTGCCTTTTGGGCAGTTTCATGCATCAAAGCTGGGGATTCACACCCTAATACAGAGGCTTTGATACAGAATCCTAACTAAAGCAAGGTCTGAGTCCAATCAGGTATTGTCCCACGCTGGTCATATTCTCTGGCTGTCCTTGGCGCCGAGTCTCTGAAGACGTCAAGTGTCCTTCTCTGTGATGGTCCAGTCTGGTCCTTTGATTACTGGTCCGGTCTGTGACTGGTCCTGGTTCAGCCGGTGTCAGGGTCCTGGTCCAGCTTGTACCTGTACAAGGCAAACTGGCCTCGGTGCATAGTGACCAGGCGGCTGGACTAATGGTCAGGAATGACCCACCGCACGCTTATGCGGTGTGTCTTCCCATGAGCATCCAGGGCTTCCCAGACATGTATCCCTCTCGGTTTTGCCAGTGTCATTGGAACAATTCCAACTGATGGCAACTTTACTAATACAGGTTGCCCTACCTGCATTTTTAGCAGAGAGTGATGTGGTTTGCTCTCNAGAGAGCGATGTGGTTTGCTCTCTGATCTACCTGGCACATGAACTGCATCTACCATTGGTTCAGTGGGACAAAAGGCTTTGACTTTGGGACTGCCATAACTTCCCCATCGGTTGTTCACCATGAAAACCGCCTGGGCTAGGTGCTTGTCCCAATTGCCTTTAGAGACTTTGGCATGTCTCTTCATAAGGCCATTTGTCCTTTCTACTATTCCGTTTGCCTGTGGATAGTATGGGGTGTGGAACATCCATTTGACCCCTTCACCCTTGGCCCAGTCTTGAACTAAGGCCGCAGTGAAATGTGTACCATTATCACTTTGAATACACTCAGGCATCGGCAAGACACTAAACCAATGTTTCAGAGCCTCAACTGTCTGAGCTCCAGTGGCAGCACTGGTGGCTGTGGCCATGGTTAAACCTGAAACTACTTACACTCCAACCAGTATGTACCTTTTCCCGTGTGATGACTTGAGGGGGCCAACATAATCCACCTGCCAGGTACTCCATAGAGTTTTGCCCTGGTTGATGTGTTGGGCTGGTGCTAGGTTTGGGTGATCGGCCTTCAGCTGAACCCTGCATTGTGGACAGGCTGAAATAATGTCTGCTCATGCTGCCATGGAAACTGGCCATCCACGGGACCTGCACTCATAGAAGAGATCAGCCTTGCCCGAGTGGCTGCTTTTGATATGAATCCACTCTGCAAGTCTCTCCCAGTCTTTCCCCTCACTATTCACCACACGGATACGTGCCAGATCGTCTACCTGCTCGTTCCATTTCGCAGCAGGGGTGCCTAACTTAGAATGCCCTTTGACCAACCCCACCTTGATGGGTCTTGCCCTGCTTATCTCTAGCAATCTTTGCCAGTCTACAGCTCGCCAGACTTTGGTGCCGCCAACCTCCCACTGATTCACCTCCCACTGAGTAATCCATTCAGTGGCTCCTTTAAAGGTAGCATATGAATCAGTGTAGATAGCTGTAGCACCATTCTCTACAGCTAGCATTAGTGCGCGCAGTTCTCCCACCGGGGCACTACCTTCACCCTCCTCGGTAACAGTCCTGCTGGTACCAACCTCCATTGCTGCAGCCTTGTAGTGCCATTGTGATCCCACCTGACAGGAGGATGCATCAGTGAACCACATGCCCTCAGTGCTGGAGTCTGCGGTGACCTTAGGCGCTACCTGTATTGGAGAGGGTCTGTAGGGTTGGCTTAGCAGAGCTGTGTCCAGATTCACTGGCTGTTGCAGTTTGGACACTTTGGTTGGACCTTCCCTTAATGGCATGAGTTGTCCTATTCCTGCTAAATAGGCATACTACTTTCTCACAGTGGTCTTCTGGGCTATCCCCTCAGGTGGAGGAGTTCCCTTTAGGATGGCCTTTAGCAGAGGAAAAGGGCCCTGCACTACAATGTCTTGTGTGGTGCGAATCTTTTCTGCCTCCTTAACAGCTCGGGTAAGGGAAAGAAGTCCTTTCTCCCACTCTGACTACCTCTGCTCAGCTTCCTTAAAAGGAGTGGAGGAGAACAGAAGGGCTCTGTTTAGGCCTTCGGGTCCCCTCTGGAATATCCCACAATACAAGGCATGTTCAGAAAAGCCCCATTCAGCCCTAAGGGCATCTTGTGGGTGCAGAGGTCCTAGCTTCTGGAAAGCCTGGAGCTCATCCTTTAGGATGGTCAGGCCCTCAGTGTGCTTTGGTGTCCAGTCCCAGACCTTGCGCTTTTTTAGCAAGTCATACAAGGGACATGCTATGACAGAGAAGCCTGGAATGTGCTTCCTCCAGTAGCCCAGTGTACCAAGCAGCTTTTGCAATTCCTTCCTATTACCAGGAATTTGTCCCTTTGCAATGGACTCCAGAGTATCCTCTGGGACTGCCACTGCACCTGCCACCCACCAGGAACCTAGGAACTTGACTTCCTGGCCTGGGCCTTGACACTTGTCTAGTGGGATCTGCAGTCCCTTCCGGGTCAGCAGTTCCCAGATGGCTGCAGCTGTTGACCCCAACTGTTCTTTGTCACTCCCCCCAACTAGGATGTCATCTATGTACTGATAAACAACAACAGCCTGGGGGACTGTGACAGTGTCAAGTAATGCGGCTAGGGCATTATGTGCAATTGTGCCTGAATGCTTATAGCCCCGTGGGAGAACACTGAATGTAAACTGGGCACCTTGCCAGGTGAAGGCAAATTGGACCTTGTCTTCCTCTTGCAGCGGGACCATGAAATACATGTCCTTCACGTCCATCACAGCCATCCATGTGTGGGACGCAGCTTGGGTAGCTGTCACCATGGATGCAAGGCTGGGGACTGCTGCTGCAAGAGGGCCTGTGTTGCTGTTTAACCTCCTGTAATCGATTGTTAGTCTCCACCGACCGTCCAGCTTCCGCAGTGGCCACACTGGAGAGTTGTATGGTGAGTGCGTCTTGCTGATCAGCTGCCTCCGCTCCAGATCTGCAATCACCTCGGATATGCCTTGTCCGGCTGCAGCTGGCAGGGGATACTGGTTCACGCAGGTCAGGCTAGACTTGGGAAGCACGGGAGCAACATGCAAAGCATTAATACAAGCACTGCTTGCCCCCTTTGTTCCCCCTGCCCCTACCCCATAGAACCCAAAAGACCATAGGGTGCCACTGGGGAGATACCACCATTTGCTAGCCAGGACATCAAATCCTAGGATGTTTCCAGGATAGGGACTCAAGGCGAGCTCCACAATGGTGCAACGCTTGTCACCTGGAAGCCACAGCTTCGCCTTGGCCAGATGGCAAACACTAGGGGTACCTGTCATACCACTGATTTTTATCTTCCTTCAATACACTAATCTGTGCACCAGTATTGATCAAAAACTTAACAGCAGCCTGGGTTGGTCCTGTGGAAATAAAAACAAGAGGTTCATGTTTGTCAGACCACTGCAATGAGTATATGAAGAGATGGGAGTGGTCTGAGGCTACCATCGCCCTGCCTAGTTTTTTGGACTACTCTTGGATCCCTTATGACAAGGGAGGGAGGGATTATCCACTGCAGCAAGGGAGGGAGGGATTATCCACTGCAGCAGGTGGGTCTGCTGCAGGAGGGCTCTTGCTACCCTCATCACTGCTACTAGGGTTTCCCTTTCGTCACCCCCCACACCCTTTCCAAGCCCTGAGCACCAGGGATTTTATTAGTCCTTTGTCCATGCACTCTAATAAGTGCTTTGGCATGCCCAATGCCACAGCTTCTTGAAACCAGTTCTTGGGCGATGAAGCTTGCTTCTGTCTTCGGCCCCGCTCCTGGTTCCCTCCAGAGTGACATCTGGTTTGCTGGGGGCTGCTCGGTGGGCTGCTGCGTGGACTATTGCATGGGCTTCTGGGTGGACTTGCTTGCAGTGGTGTGTTCTTCGCTGGCCGCAGTTCCCGTCTCTTCGCGGAGCTGGCAGTGGGGGTGTCAGCGAGCTGTTTCCCCTTTGGAGGTCTCTGATCTCCAAATCCAATCATCTGTCCAAAGCTGGACAGTGTCCTTTCCAGATCCTTCCAGGTCATAACATGCTCTGGAGGGTTGCTCAAGTTCTGGTTCCGCTGGACCACCTGCTCAATCTTAGCCATTAAGGAAAGAATCAGTTCCTTAAAAGCTGCTGGGAGGCCTCGGACAAGGGGCTTTTAGTCTCTTGGGCTTGATTGGTGCATCCATGGGACAGGAATACAGTCCTCTGTCATGCATAGACTGGACACAAGCCAACTGTCGAATGGCTTTAGAGAGCTCATCACTGTCCTTTACCCAGACTACAGTGGGTTCTCCCCTCTCCACCATCTCCCGCTGTCTAGCCCAGAAAGCTGCTTGGGCTGTCAGTGAGCAATTGCCATCTGGCCCAGCATCCAGGTAAATGTCAGGCCCCCAGTACGCATCTTCTTCCTCGGCACTGAGGAAGACACGATCACCCCCAGAGGTTGACACCCTGTATACATAGTCCATGGGGGACTCTCCTGCCTTACGAGAGAAGGTCCCTTGGAAGGTCCTTAACTGCTCTTCTGTATAGGGGTGGACCTTCCTGACTGTGGTGGCCCTTTGACCGCGGCCACCATCAGTGATCTCCTGGCGGATCACAGGGCGGATCGCCCTCATCTGGAGCCAGATGTCCTCTGCCTCTGTCGTATCAGAATCACTATAGACACAAATATGCAGAGGCTTTGCTGTCTTTGGGCTTGTAGTTCTTCCACCGTCAGCAGGGGTGCAGGTGCGCCTGACTCAGCTGGGTCACCGCCTCGTGGCGGCGAGCTGGGTCCAGTCCGGACTCGTGCAGGCTGGTCGGGTACGGCAGGCAGCGCACTTGCCCACAGCGATGGGGCGGCGTCCTGTGCAGCGGGCAGCAGCAGTGCAGGCAGACTCAGCAGCAAGGCATTTGGCTAGGCATGGCTTGGGATAGGGACAGACCCCGGAAAACCCGCGGGAAACGCCACGGTGAGAGGCTGTGTGCGCAGCCGCTGGGATGAAACGGGGGAAGCCCTGGGATCAGCCCGCCATGGCGGCATAAAAGGTTCCGCAGGGGCAGTCCAGCTTCCGAAATTGGCGGGCGGGCCGTAGACGCGCGGCTTATCTGTGGCTGGGGGCCGGGCCGCCTGGAGCGGGACTGTGCACGGCTGCAAAGTGTCAGCTTCCCTGTCAGTTGTGCCCCCAGGACTGGATGCGGCGGGGCCACGTCCAGCGGCAGGAAAAATGGTACAAAGCCGCCATTCTGGCTTGGCCGACCCCGCAGGGACCGGCACCGTAGCCAGTGGGAGTTCTGAGGAAGTGGCAGGCGGGCGGTGCATGCCGGCGGCACCCAGCATGTGTTGGCCCAGCTCAGCAAAGCCCGTGGAAGACGTGCCGCACAGGGGCAGAAAAGCCGTGGTGGCAGAAGGTGGGGGCAGGGCACCCGTGCATGGTGCCTCTGCCTGGAGCATCGCTATTTCCTTTTCTGCCCACATGATCTCCCACTCTACGCAGCAATTCTTCTCCCTATTTTTATAAAATTCCAGGAGTCCTTGTACCGTACAAGCTGCCAAAATATCAACTATTCTGCGGGGATTTTTTAATAAATTCCGGGCAATCTTTGCTGGGTTCCCTGCATGTCTCTCTGCCCATTCTAAGTCCGACACTGTTAAATCATGGCCAAACTCATGCAAAACCTGCATGATAGCGCATCCCATCCTCATCGCCATTTTATGTCGCAAATATCAATTTAGATTACTATTGATATCTGTGGGGGGGGGGTCCTGGAAGAGTCCTCCGGGTTCTCTAGATACGCGGTTGGCAGGAATAAATGCACGAGTTGCTTAAAACCCAGAATAAACAGTTTAAACAGTCAGAACTTAGGGAACAGAGAGCTTACATATGAAACAGATCCCAGCTGCACCTAGAAATGCCCGTGGAGCACGGGGGATACAACGTTTCTTCCCGAGGGAAAGGAAAAGAGAAGGACCGACTTATCCTGAATAGAGAGAGGAAAGAGAGAAGGGGTTTTTGCCTTGCCGCTTCTCTATGAGCTGTGATGGTTGCCGTCGCTGCCCTGCTGCACGTGGCTGAAGCTCCTCACAGCACGAGGGGGAGACGAAGAAGAGCCCCTAACAGTCGCTGTACCCTCCCTAAATACCCCATAGGGGAGTGTGGAACTGAACAATAAGCATTTAGCATCTACTGAATGGCCAATTGGTTCAAAATAGACCTGTGCGTATGTGCAGCCCGAGGTCTCCTGGGTCCTGGGGCCACGTGGTGTGCCCCCCCTGCAACCCTCTCCTGGACCTTGTAACGGAAGGGGGAGGGGGACCCCAGGAGTTGACCCAACTCCGGGCATTAATCACGCCCATACCAGGACAAGGGGTCTGACCAACATATTGGTCCCTCTGTTCCTCTCAGAAGTGAATCCCCTACAACAATTATTCTCCTTTTTTTTCTTTGTCGCACTAGTCTTAATTCTTGGGGATGGCTGACATGCCCTGGGCAACTGAGCAGATGGACTTTGTCCTCCATCCTCCTCTGCCCAATCCTCAATTTCTAGTGCCCCATATCTGTTGTGCAAGGGCAGCTGGTAAGACTGAGAAGATTGGGAGGGGGCTCTCTTGTCTCTGTGGGGGGGACGACCTGCCTCCACTCCCCCTCATCACCTGTGTCTGCTCCTTTGCCTGCTTTACCTGGGTAACGAGGAAAATGAGTCCCCTACTACTTGCGCAGTCCTCACCTTCTGCCCCTTCCTCAGGGACAGTATAGCCTGGCTCAACTAGTAAAATTTCCCTTTCACAATCCCATATAGACCTTAGACTCTCAACTTCCTCCTTAAGCTCAGCCAATATACTGAGCAGATCACTCACCTGTTTACACCTCACATAGCTCTTGTACCCACCGCCCTCCATTCCAAATGCTAGGATCAGGCATTCTCTGCAGACAGGATTCTGGACACCCACAGATTTGCATGAGTCTAGGTGCCCACAGTTTTCCTGGCCATAGTATTTGCCCTGGTTACAACCATGGCTAATACTTTGGTGTTTGTTTTTCTTGTTCATTTGTGTGTTTTTTCTTGGTGTTTTTTAAAAAAAATAATTCTCTCCGTGCACGCTGCTCGCCAGGATCCAGTGGAACAGCTCTGGTGCTGCCTCTCCAAATGACATACTGGGTGTTTGAGTGACTGGCAATGCTGACACTCAGACCAGTCTGAAAGATGCTTAAGCTGGTTGTCTCCGCTTTGAGAAAACTAGGATGGTCAGAGCCTCCCTGTGGCATTTTATCAGCACTTGCCTGAGGAGTGCCATCTTCTGCTAAGCATGTCCACTATCTCACTTGACATTTCCTTACCCTTTAAATCAAGGAGAATTAGCTTTCAGAGCATAGATAATATGCTCTGTGATCACAGCCAATGCAATCACTGACATCTTCCAGATGTTTTATAGTCACTTAAGTGTTTCACTGTGAAATTCCTTTGTTGCCCATAATTTCCTTAAATCTATACTCCAGTGGATACCTCCTTTATAAACTGTAAATCACTCTGTTATAGCACTCTGTAACAAACCTTTACCGTCTGAGAGCTCCACGTGAAGTCTACCCACAGAAGCCTACTGTCAAACAAGGGATCAGGGAAGTAAGTATTCCTTACATGAGATTATATAAACCAAGATTCCTATACTTAAACAATAGGGATTTAATTCATTGAGTACTATCTGGCTGCTGAAGTTGGAGAATGAAAGGGAGTTGGGGATTTAGCTGTGAGTGTATGGTAAATGCTTTCATCTTTAGCTGGAGTCAGTCATTTTCAAGCCCTTTGGTAGGCATAAAGTCTCAGAGCTTGGAAGCAGCTCTGCACGATTCAGTTTAATGAATGTGTTTGACATTGAAGACAAATATTGTACTCAGTAGAGCAATTTTGAAGCCTAATACTCTCACAACTAATTCTAAGGCTTAATTATTGAATACCAATATCGTATAATTCACAAATAATTCCCTGGCTGTCTTTTGTTCACTTGTGCTATTAGTATCATGTTAGCAAATACTAAAAACATTATCAGATAGCGTGGGTGGTTTGCAGTGCCCTTCCAATATGCAAAGTGGTGTTTCACTCCACTCTTTGGTTTCCCAAGACCTGTTAACATGTGGCAGTAAAAATTTCCCTTCATAACACTGTTTGTCTCCCAAATTTGAGAGATGGACAAGACTGAGTTTCCTTTGTCTTAATTCAAGGAAATACATATTTTACCTATATAGCTTACAGATTAGTAATCTAACATCAAATTACCATCAAATTACTGCAGCCCTAGGAAATCAGAGGAGACCAAGCCTTTCTGCACAGACCTTCTGCCACTGCAGCTCTCCTGACTTCATACTGTAGTCTTTTCAAGGAGGGCTCCATTTGCTCCACTCTAACAGATTGAGAAAATACTTTCTTTGGGGGTATATTTTTCACATTCAATTTTTGGAAAGTCATACTGTGAGAACTTCTGAGTATTCAGTTAGTTGAAGTGCACCAAAGGACATAAAAGCAGTATATCTAGCCGTGGAAATTGCTAGAATTGTTTTTTGTACCATAAATTGATCTTATTTTAGCAATAATCTTATTTCATTATTACATCTAGGGATTTGATAAATGTGTGCAGGTTTTTTTTTCCTTTAATGAACAGGTGTCAGTCAGAAACTTTTAGTGTTCCTATGCTCACTGGAAAAAATAACACAGTGGGAAGGACTGGGATTTTTGCTGTGAATATATATCACATCATCAGACAAATCAAATATTTCATCTGACAAAGGAAAAGGCATGAAAACTGAATTGATAAAAAAACCTTGGAAAGCAGCAGAAAGGTTCAGACTCAGCTGAGTATTTTAGTCTCAGCTGATAACTGCTCAGCCCCAGGAGAGGAGCTATCCATCTCTGTGGTCCTTTAATCTTGGAAGGGTGCAGAGGGCTCCATGGAAGTTCTTTGTTCCTGGTTAGTTTGTTAATATGTAAATTCTCATTTTGAATTGACAAGAGTTTAGTCATGGCTCTCAAATTCCTCAGGCCAAGTGGTTGAATTGATTGTGGGCAATTAACAAGGCAGGAATTATAAAATATTTTATTTCCAAAAACCCTGCCCACAATCTGTGTACAAACTAGTTAAATTTGGGTTCTAATTCAGTTGGGAAAAATCTTCACAAGGATGCTTAGTAATTTAGAAAAATCAAAATACTGGAAAAGTTTAGCCACAAATGGCTTTGCCGCACTTATAAATAGGCAGCCTGGATCTCTAGGGAAAATGTGTTTTACTCACAGCAGTGGAGCAGAATTCAGAGATAGTCCCTTGCTCCTTTGTGGCAGTGTTGCAAGTGCTCAGCATCTTGATAGCTGTTGAGAGGCTTCCAGATCTTCCCTGACTTTAGCAGTGTGCTGGGAAAGAGGCAGATGATCACTGACCTGATCCTGGTTCTCTTGGCATGGAGGTTTGCAGAGGTGCAGGCAGGATCTCTTGTAGATGTGCAGAGAGCACAACATCAGTGGCATTTCTCACCATGAGAAATGTGAGGCACTTAATGCCTTCTCCTGGGAAACTTCAGGCACTTCAGTTTCCAGGTCGTTCAAGCCCAAAACATCAGGGCTAAGCTGGTCTGAAGCAGGAGGTAGAGCAGACCATGTTGTCCAAGCCAATCAGTCAATAGAGCAGAATGCAGAGCAGAGCAGCATGCAGTGAGGCTCAGTTTATATTACCTGCCTGAGTGCAAAGCCTCCTTTGGCCACAGAGATTCACCAATCAGAATGGCATTTGCAAAGCTGACTGTATTAGGTGAACCCAGGGCTTGCTTACCCTTATTTGGGCAAGACACTAACAAGTACCTAAATACCCATGGGTACTTTGGGAGGGGACATAATGGCCCAAGCCTTTGTTTTCCTCCCACCCTTGCTTCCTCCATCAGCAGAAGGGTGGGGCAAGCCAGGACACCTAATAGGCCTATTAGACTTCACAACAGGGGTGAGTTCAGAATAGTTCTCATTGTTTTCTGGTTTTCTGACCCAGCTCTCTTACTAAAGTGGAGTCTTCAAGCCCTCTGAAATACCACAAGTGGCAGCCACAAGAAGGGCTCCCAGCCCTGTATAGACAGGGCATGGAACTTTCTCTGCATAGACCTTTTTTTGTTTTGTGCTGCTTGGCTTTGTCTACTGAAGGAGGTGGCAGCAGCTCAATGTTACCCCAAGCATCAGCAATCAGTGAGAGCAGAAGCTTGAGTCCTTCTGCAAGCGAGTTGGTGCCACATTCAGTGCTAGCAGGGCTGCAGATTCTGTCACCAAATGCAAGCCATGCACCTTTTGGCAGTGATTCAGAGCTGCTGGGTAATAGTCTTGGCTGTAACTGCAGTGTGGTGATTTGCATAAAGGTCTGGAGGAGGTGAGTAGGTTACAGAGTGGTAGAGCTGAAGACAAACCTGTTCGAAGCAGTGAACAACATGAATTCTGCTGCTTGTACTATGAGACTGAGTTGGCAATTTCCCCGGTATGTGTTTACAGAGGACACAGGCTGTCACTTAAGGAGGAGGAGTCTTCTAGTGTCTTCTGCCATGCGCCCAGGCAGATGGCTGTGTCCTCCCACAGTTCTATAGGAACCCACAGCAAAGCGGCAGAACTTCTTGCATCATGAAGAGCAGTGCAATAAGGGTTCAGCAATCCAAGACATGCTCCTGCACATGCAGAACAAAAGCAAGGCAACATGGGCTCAGGAAAAGCACACAGGCCCTGAGGGCTCAGTGCTAATTCCAGTGCTCAAATATGAGGAGCAAATGCTGTGTTAAGTCTGTAAGAAAGGCACTTTTAAGGTGTTGTGATAGCATAGAGTGGAAGCGTGGCAGTAGGATGTCTCAGAGCAGCCTTGTTTTGCTCCTGGCTGAGTTAAATCTATCTGTATGTGAGCAAAGGCTGTTGGTTTCTAGGGCTACCTATCAATTACCTCAGATGAATGAATGTAATGGATGGAGGAGGAAGATGTTAGAGCAGCAATAACTAGAGGTGGTATTTAGGAGCTACAGCTGGCCACTTAGCTTGTCAATAGCAACCGTTGCTAGGTTTAAGTCAGGAAGCCCTACATATCTGCTGAGGAAGCCTAAATTAGCAAAATTGTGAGGACAGTTTTGAGATCAGATGTTCAAAGGATTAATCAACTTTTGGAAAAACCACCTGCTGGCAGATCCATAATGAGCCAGGGTTCTGATCTCCACAGAGTGGTGTGTGGTCCTAGGGCTAAGGTGTGGCAGAAGCTGTAGCCATGTAACGACTCCTCTGCCCCCACACAGCCTGTTGCAGAAGCCAGCCTGCAAATTTGATGTCAGACATGTTCTGAGGTGGAGTTTGCAGAGATAACTTTGATAGCAAAGGCTCCATCAGATGTTTTCCTTCTCATTCAGTCTTACTGCAGTGTGCAGGACTCTTACAGCTGTTACTGCCATGTAATGCAATGAGTGACAAGCACTACTTAGCATACTCCATGGGGGTACTGTCCCTTGCTTATTGTGCCTAATGCCCCCACTGCAAGATCTAAATAAGTTAAGAGAGAAAAATCCAGTAATTTCTCCATCTTCCCACCAGAGCAATAAACATTACATCTGCCTTGCCATCTCTGCATTACATGGCAGGGATTCAATAAACACTTTATGGCAGTCACAGTCACCTGTAACTTCCCCTTACATCAGTAATGTTCGCTACCATTTCCATGCTTAACATGGTATGATTTCAGGAGGAGGGAGGAGGATGTGAGTAACTCACATCGAAGAAGTTGTGCTTTTAGCTAAAAGATTTTTCTTTAACTAGAATGAAGAAAAAGGAAGAGATTGAGTACTGGGAACTCTCAAGGTAGCTTAATCATTCATAAAATCAGGATGGGACTTTAAAAGTCTTGGGTCTCATTTACCTCCAGTGGCACTTGAGTTTTGCACAGGTATAATGCCACTGAAACAAAACTAGAGTTACACCAGTGGGATAACTGCAAATAATTAGAAGTGGTTAGGAAAATGTTTGAGTCCCATTCTAGCTTGTAACTTAGACATCTTCATAAGGTTACTGCATTTCAGGGGGAGGTGCAGTGGGTGTTGGGAAGCAACATGTTTTGATATGTGTGTGTATTTAAGGACATAGTGAATGTAATTGATCTCAACTGTGAATCTTCCATTAGCTTCAAGGAGAATGGGGTGGTCCCATCACAAAAGTCTGTAAAAAAACATGGAGACCATGGAATATATTGTTCATGTTGAATACATTAATGGACAAGCTACAAATCCTGTGGACATTTTAATATTACCATAATAAAAAAAGACATGGAGGTACTGGAGCATGTCCAAAGAAACGCAGTGAAACTGGTAAAGGATATAGAGCACAAGTCTTACGATGAGCAGCTGAGGGAACTGGGGTTCAGTGTGGTAAAAAGGAGGCTGAGGGCAAGACATTATGGCTCTCTACAACTATGAAAGGAAGCTGTAGTGAGGGGGGTGTCAGTCTGTTCTCCTAACCAACAAGCAACAAGACAAGAAGAAATGGCTCCGAGCTGTACGAGCCATGGTTTATATTGGATATTAGAACAAGTTCATTCACCAAAAGAGTCGTTAAGCAGTGGAAAAGGATACCCAGGGAAGTGGCTGAGTCACTATCCATGCAGGTATTTATTAAAGAAGGAACTAATGAGAGCCCCGGCTCTGGGATTGCCTGACACCACTAAACCCTTCCTGCTCCCATACAGTGTCAGCAGTCCTGGAAGCTAAAGGGGGCTGTCACAGGATTGGGCTAATTAAATGCGAGGTCCCGTGGGGCGAGGGGTCCTAGTGCCCTCCTCACCGGTTCTTTGGATTTCGGTCGGCAGAAAGACACGAATATCGCTTAAACGTCAGGTATAAACGTTTAACAACCAGGACTGGGGAAAACAGAGAGGTTACATGCAAAACAGATCCCGATCGTGCCTATTGAGCATCCGCGGGAGCGCGAGGCAAAGGGGGGAACCACGCTCCTTCCCGAACCGAGGGGGAAGACCGCGGAAGGAGGGAAACCGATTTAAGGAAAATAAAAGAGGGATTAGAAAGAGGGAGAGAAACTGGGAAAGAGAGGGGTCAGCCTTGCCGCGTGGAGTAAAGCTGCCGTGCCTCGCTGCCCGTTGCTGCGCACGTGGCTGGGGCTTNGGGAAGAGAGAAGAAAATGGCTGCTGACCCGTTTAAGTACCCTACGGGGCGTATGAAACTGTCCATCAGGCGTCCAACATTTCCTGGCCGGCCAATTGATTCAAGGTTTGACGTATATGGGCATCCCGAGGTCCCCCCCCTAGGTCCCGGGGCCACCTGGGATGCCCCACCCTTCCCCCCTACCAAACCTTTTAACAGTAGAGGGAGAAGAGAGCCCAGGAATTGGATTAATCCTAGGATGCTCCGTCATTCTATGCCGGGACAGGGGCCATTGGCTGTCACCTCAGCAATTTCTTATATATCAGGCCATTTGGTGGAGCAAGACGATGTGGAAATAAAGGTAACCAATGTTGTCAATCCAGCCTCTTTTCTCCAGGGCAACAATGGGGAACCAGTAATCCATGACTGCCTGGAAACCATCAAAGCCACCTACTCCAGCAGGCCTGATTTGAAGGAGAATCCACTGGAAGAAGCAGACCACGAGTGGTATACTGATGGAAGCAGTTTCGTCATCCAAGGAGAAAGAAAAGCTGGGTATGCTATAACCACCACTGAAGAGGTAATCGAAGCAGAAGCCTTACCCAGCAATACCTCTGCTCAGAAAGCAGAGATAATAGCCCTAACTAGAGCTTTTGAACTGTCTCAAGGAAGGAGGGCCAATATTTGGACAGACTCCAAGTATGCTTTTGGAGCAGTACATGTGCATGGGCTATTTGGAAGGAAAGAGGGTTACTTTCAACCCAGGGAAAAGGTATTAAGCATGCAGAAGAGATCTTGAAACTCTTGGAAGCAGTCCAAAAGCCCTCAAAGGTGGCTATCATGCACTGCAAAGCTCATCAGAATGGAGATACAGATCAAGAAAAGGGTAACAGAATGGC
>VWZI01020360.1:12596-32793 GCA_013396835.1 Psilopogon haemacephalus | reverse complement strand
AAAAAAAAAAAAAAAAAAAAAAAAAAAAAAGACGGTGAGCACAGGACTTTCACCTAAAAGCTGGCTTTATTTCCCTCCACCCAGGTTCTGTTGCCTCTCTGCCTGCTGCAGCTGGCTGGCACTTCTGTGGAAGCTGCCACGTCACAGCTCGCTGGAGTCAGGGAGAATGTGGTGGGTTTGCTCTGGAAGGTGGAGGGTGCATGAAAATATTTTCTGTGGCTTCAGTTTGCATGTATGTATGGAAAAGGCTTGTGAAATGCAATAGGTATGAATCCATGAGGGTCTACAAAAATGTGAAGACAGATTTCAAGGAAAGCACTTGAAAACCCCCAAAACCTTTTCATGGGAAGGAATATTCCCAACAAGCTTTCAAAATCTGTAATATTTTTTTCTATTAAATTCCATGGGAGTTTTCCATGGGGCTAATTCCACCTGCCCCTCTTCCAGGCTCTAAATCCTTACATTTTAATGAACTGAAAGAACTTTGTTCTATGCTCTGTTATATTGCAAGTCATCAGTGGCGCTTCACTGACACTCTTCTGTGCTTGCACTGCTCTTCTAGGACAGTATGAAGGCCCCAGCCTTGGAGGGATATCTGAGTGCAACAGCTGCCTTTCACCTAATTTAGGCTTTAAACCTTCAAGTAATATGACAAATGTATCCTGCACGATTGTGTCCTTCCTGTTTAAGTTTGCTTCCGGATGCGCAGTGCCGTGGTGTAACTGTTCCACAGCTCCATCGTCCCTCTTGCTTACAGCCAGCTCCTCCTGGGGACCATCAATCCAGTAACGCTGGTGCAATGGATGGAGAAGAAGCCTCATCCTGACCAATAGCCTGCCTGGGCTCCTCTGGCCTGAGGAGGCTAGTAGAGCTGCTCTGTCAACTGGGTTATGATGGTGCCCCTGAAATCAAAGCAATAACATGTCTGCTACCAGGTTCCCCTGTCTGAAAGGCTTAAGGAACCTGACATCTTTCTCTGAATGCCCTGTATTAGCTCAGTATTGTGACACTTCTATTACTCACTCACGGAGAAAGATTGCAGTGACAAGTGGTGTCCCTCAGGAGTCTGTACTGGGACCTGTGCTGATTAATATTCTTATCACTGATATAGACAGTGGGATCAAGGCACCATCAGCAAGTGTGCAGATGACACCAAGCTGAGTGGTGCTGTAGATATGCCAGAGGGATGAGACAGCATCCAGAGGGACCTGGGCAAGCTGGAGAGGTGGGCACAGGTGAACCTCATGAGGTTCTACAAGAGCAACGGCAGGGTTCTGAACCTGAGACGGAACAATCCTCACTATCAATACAGACTAGGGGATGAGGAGATAGAAAGCAGCCCTGTGGAAAGCGACTTGGGGGTGCTGATGGATGAGAAGCTGGACATGAGCAGACAGTGTGAGCTTGCAGCCCAGAAGGCAAATAGCTGCCTGGGCTGCATCAAAAGCAGCATTGTCAGTAGATGGAGAGAGGGGATTATGCCACTTTGCTCTGCTCTGATGAGACCTCACATGGAGTACCTCCAGCTCTGGACCCCCCAGTATATGAATGGCATGGACCTCAGGGATTGGGTTCAGAAGAGGGTCATGAAAATGATCAGGGGACTGGAGAACTTCTGCTACAAAGACAGGCTGGGAGAGTTGGCGTTGTTCAACCTGGAGAAGAGAAGGCTGCAGGCAGACCTAATAACAACCTTCCAGTACCTGAATGGGGTCTACAAGAAGGGTGGAGAGAGACTGTTTACACTTGTGGTGGTAGGCCCAGAGACAATGGCTTCAAACTAGAGAAGAACAGATTTAGATTGGATGTTAGGAACAAGTTCTTTATGATGAGGTTAAATAACACTGGAATATGTTGCTCAGAGAGGTGGTTGAAGACCCATCTCTGGAGATATTCAAGGTAAGGCTGGACAGAGCACAGCCTGATCTAGTTGAGGACGTCCCTGCTGACTGCAGGGGGGTTGGACTAGGTAACCTTTGGAGTTTCCTTCTAACCTAGACCATTCTGTGATTCTATGTTAACTTGTCAGGCATTCCAAAGTATGCAGAGTGAGAGGTAAATGGGAGTTCCCCTGTCTGGAGCTCAGGCATGTCTGTAGAGATGTGGGGAGTATGTAGCAGGATCTTGGCAGCCCATAAACAACTATAAGGTTGGAACCTCCCTAAACTGGTGCGTAGCTGTTCCTTCAAGTTGCACTAGATCTCATAATGTTAAAGCATTACACGGCATGAGGCGTTCCTCCGAGACAGGGAGTCAAGGTATGGTAAGGTGCTGCTGAACATAAGAACTTGTTTCTCACACATCCTCTCCTCATGAAATTTTGCTATGGGTTTCTCACTAATGGGGAAATTCCCCTAGCAATGGCATTAGCTTCTCTCAAAAAGCCTCTCACCCCTTTAGCCAGTAAAGAAAGCTGTGCTTTCCTGGAGGCAATTTCTATGTCTTCTCCAAATGGATAACTTTATTGCCTTTCTTTTTAGTTTTCTTTACTCATAGGTTCAAACAGTGTAGGCTTGACAGGCATTTTTCTTCTGACTATAATATGAATGTAGATACATACTTGCTAATGTGGTCATAAACTGTCAGCTACAGTCTCATGCTGTGTTCAGGTTCCTTTGTTCCTGACAAAGAAGGATCAGCATCATCTTTAAAGGGTCAAGTTTTCTTAGTTTGGACCTAATGTTTTACCTGCTAGCCTGTTGCAAGCTACTTTAGTCCAAAGATCTTACCTCCTCAAACTCCCCTGTAATTCACTCTGATGATTCACTGGATGGTTTAGTGTGAAAATGCACAAAACTGAAGACAAAAATTCCCCTCCAATCCTACTGTGCACACTGAATCTTGAACTTTCTTCTCTCATGTGCTTTTGTTTCAGACTTAGGAATCTCCAGTCTTCACTATCTGCCCACAAGTCATGGTGTTTTGGCCAATTCACTCTGTGCATAAGAGGGAAATTTGGTGGTTCAGGGAGGTAAAGGCAAGAAAGCTGTCTACGTGACATAGCCTGTCAGGGGCAGAGGGTTCCCCATGCCTGGGGCACTGGATGAGGCAAATGGACAGATCATTCACAAATATCATAGACCAAACAGAAGTGGTCTCAAACCAAACCTCCAAAGTATACAAATGATGCAGTCATGGAATCACAGAGTCATGGAGTGGTCTGGCCTGGAAGGAACCTCCAAAGATCATCTAGTCCAAGCTCCCCTACAGTAAGCAGAGGCATCCTCAACTAGATCAGCTTGCCCAGAGCCCTTTTGAGTCTTCCAGGGATGGGGCCTCAACCACAACCCTGGGCAACCTCTTCTAGTGTTCCTCTACTCTCATGGTAAAGAACATGTTCCTAACATCCAATCTCTAGTTCGAAGCCATTGCCTCTGGACCTGTCACCACAAGCCTTTGTAAACAGTCTCTCTCCATCCTTCTTGTAGACCCCATTTGGGTACTGGAAGGTTGTTATTAGGTCTGCCTGGAACCTTCTCCTCTCCAGGCTGAACAACCCCAACTACCTCAGCCTGTCTTTGTAGCAGAGGGTCTCCAGCTGCCTGATAATTTTCATTGCCCTCTCTGGACCCAGTCCATCAGGTCCATGCCATTCATATATTGAGGACTCCAGAGCTGGACACAGTACTATAGGTGAAGTCTCACCAGAGCAGAGCAAACCTCTCAGTCTGGTGACCACAATTCTTTAGATGTGATTTGCCTTCTGGTCCATCATACTGAGCAGGGGAACATTGTGCCCTCATCTCTTGGTCTTTGGGAAACAGAGATGCAAGGAATGACTTGCTCACACAAAGGAAATCTTACTGAGGAAGTAGGATGTTCACCCATTTCAGGATTCTGTTCAGTGCTTTAGCATCAGACCGATGCTCTTCTCAGCACAGTTTCCCCAGGATCTTGCACTCTGCACCACTAACCTTTACCCTAAGGAAACTGGTTTGGAAATAGTGAGTTTTATTCTGAAAAATTGGTGGCAGCAGAGGGGAAGTCCTGAATATGTGTAGGCAAAGGGAAGAAATGAGGATGTTTAACCAGAGGATTAGCAGAACAGGTCTTTTATGTGCAGCACTTTCAGTTTTGCTTAATAATACTGACTCCCCTTTGGTGTGCACCTCGATTTGCAAACAGTGAACACAGCAGAGCCTTTGACTTTCACTTTGAATCACAAGTTATTTTAATCTGATGGCAATCTCAGGAGGCATCTATTCACTTTATTCCATACCTTTGTGAGCAAATTCCTAGTATCTAACGATACTTGTTGCCATCCAAGGAGATCAGGGCAGACTGGAGTGCTGGGTGAAGGCAAACCTCATGAAATTCAATGAGGACAAGTTCAGGGTCCTGCAGCTGAGAAGGAACAACACCAGACACTAGTACAAGTTAGGCGTTGCCCTGCTGGAAAGCAGCTCCGTGGAGAAAGACCTTGGAGTGCTGGTGGACAGCAAGTTCTGCATGGGCCAGCAATATGCCCTTGTGGCCAAGAGAGCCAACAGCAGCCTGGGCTGCAGCAGGAAGTGTGGCCAGCAGGGCTAGGGAGGTTCTTCTCTCCCTCTCTACTCTGCCCTAGTGAGAACACACCTGGAGTACTGTGTCCAGTTTGGGGCTCTCCACGTGAAGAGAGATGGGGACCTGAGGGAGAGAGTCCAGTGGAGAGCCACAAGGATGACAGGGAGACTTGAGCATCTTCCTTATGGACAGAGACTGAGAGCCTTGGGGCTGTTTAGTCTGGAGAAGGCTGAGAGGGGATCTAATCAATGTCTATAAATATCTGAGGGGTGAGTGTCAAGTGGATGGGGCCAATCTGTTTTTGGTTGTCAGCAGCAATAAGAGAAGGAGCAATGGTTACAAACTGGAACATAGAAAGTTTCACCTCAACATGAGGAGAACCTTTACAGTGAGGGTGACAGAGCACTGGAACAGGCTTCCCAGAGAGGTTGTGGAGTCTCCTCCTCTGGAGGCTTTCAAATCCCACCTGGATGTATTCCTGTGCTGACTACCCTAGGTGGTCCTGCTTTTGGCAGGGAGGTTCAACTGGATGATTTCTGGAGGTCCCTTCTAACTCTAACATTCTGTGATTCTGTAATGATGTCCGCATATTCTCCTCCTTCTTAATTGGTGGCATGCAGTATTACTGTCAAAATGCACAGAATCATAAAGTGAGGGTTGGAAGCGACCTGTAAAGGTCATCTAGTACAACCCCTTTGCAGTCAGCAGGAGCATCTTCAATCAGATCAGGTTGCCCAGAGCCCTGTGAAGCCTGACCTTGAATATCTCCAGAGATGGGGCCTCCACTATGTTTCTGGGCGACCTGTTCCAGTGCTCAACTACCCTCAATGCTAAAATTTTTTTTCCTAACATCCAGTTGAAATCTGCTCTTCTCTTATTTCAAACCATTGCCCCTTGTCCTACCACTTCAAGTCTTTGGATACAGTTTTTTTTGCAGGCTTCCTTCGTGTACTGGAAGGCTAATTTTAGATTCCTCCAAAACTGTCTCTTCTGCAAGCTGAACAAGCCCAGTTCCCTCAGCCTTCCTCATAGCAGAGCTCCAGCTCCCTGATCATTTTCATGACCTGCTTTGGAGCTGCTCCATCTCTTCCATGTCCTTCCTGTGTTGCAGGCTCCACAGCTGGACACAGCACTGCAGGTGAGGTCTCAGTAGAGCAAAGTGGCAGGATCTCCTCTCTTCATCTCTGGCCATGCTGCCCAGGCTGCCATTATCCTTCTGGGCTGCAACTGCACACTCTTTGCTCATGTTCAGCTTCTTGTCCACCAACATCCCCAAGTCGTTTTCCTCAGGGGTGCTTTCTATCACCTCCTCCCCAACCCTGTGATGGTTGTTCCAAAGCAGGTGCAGGACCCTGCATGTGGTGTTGTTGAACCTGCCGAGATCCTCCTCAGCTCACCTCTGCACCCTGTCCGGGTCCTTCTGGATGACATGTGAACATGAATATCTTAATTTATTTCTGAAGTCTGTAGAAGATCAGAAGTTATAAAATCAGCTTGAAGTCATGGCAGGTCATTTAGCATGTGACAATGAAAGCAGAGCAAACTACCTGGAGATTTCCCTAAGGCACTGTTGCAGTTCCAGTAGCAGTTGCTCATCTACAAGAGGAGTTGCCTGAAGATCCCAAAAACACTATACATGGGAAATTGAGTTTCTCTCAGAGTTTACAAATCGTTCCTGTACTGCCCTTTTTACTAAATAAGGGCTCACTGCAGTTGTCTGCAAAAGCCACATGAGCCAGACCCAGAAGTAGAAGTAAAGTTAAGCGAGGTAGGAGACCACACTTACAGGTAGGCAGCTCGTTTGCTTGCTATGTTCCTCAGCATCCCTAACATTGCAGCCTACAAGATTATTTCCATGCAGTCCAGAAAGCATATTGTATCCTAAGCTGCATCAACAGGACTATGAGCAGCAAGGAAAGATGAGATTCTGCCCCTTTACTCTGCTCTGCTGAGACCCCACCTTGAAACCTGCCTCCAGTTCTGTGCCTCCAGTGTCCCCAGCATAAGGACACAGAGCTGTTGTAGAGAGTCCAGAGAGAGCCACAAAGATGATCCAAGGGCTGGAACACCTCTATTGTGAGGATAGGCTGAGGGAGCTGGGGGTGTTCAGCCTAGAGAAGACTCCAGGGGAACCTTAGAACTATTTTCCAATACCTGAAAGGATTCTACAGAAAGGCTGGAGATGGACTTTTCTTCAGGGTGTCTAGAGACAGGACAAGGGGGAATGGTTTGAAGCTGAGGGAGAGCAGGGTTAGACTGGATCTTAAGAAGTTCTTCAGTACAAGGGTGGTGAGACTCTGGAATAGGCTACTCAGGGAGGCTGTGGTTGCCTCCTCCCTGGGGGTGTTCAAGGACATGTTGGATGAGGCCTTGGGCAGCTGAGTCTGGTTGAATCAGTGGAGGGAGCTCAGCTGTCAGGGAGGTTAGAGTAGATGATCTCTGAGGTCACTTCCAACCTATGATTCTATGAATGAGAAAACCTCATGGTCTGCTTCTTTCTGCTGGGACATGCTCCAGGGCTTGACTGGGTCTTCCACCAGTGAGTTCGAGTAGGCTTTAGTGAGCTCCTTGGTGCTTGTTGTCCTGAAAGCTACAGGGAACAGGGCCTCAGAGAACTGCAGTGAGTGATCTGTGCTGCATGCTGGTCAGCAGGAGAGCTCTGAGAAAAACTCAAGTTCCTACATCTCACTGTTCAGGTATGGGATGAACCAGCGCAGTCTCAGAGAGGAGGGTGGTCACATGGCAAAGACCCACTCCTCCTATCTGAGTAGAAAAGCAAAAGATTGCTATTTAACTTCACAATTACTTGCATATCTTTGGAGAACTCAAAGCCCCTGTGGTCTAGTTTCCTTATCTGTAAAATGAGACAAGAGTAAATCCTTTGTGAGACACTGTTAGTGAGTCACAGTTCCAGTTTCTCTTCTCAGACTTCTCTTCTTGCCCATCTACTCCTAGAGTCTCTCTCAAGACTTGGTGTCTCAAATCAGCACTGACTCACAAGTGCCCTTTTCCTACAAATCCCATCTGCTTGTCACAATCCAGTTCATCCTCAATGGTGAGCTCCTATCTCCTTCCTTTTTTCCTCACTCTGTCCCTATATTCATAGAATCATAGAATGGTTTAGGTTGAAAGGGACCTGAAAGATCATCTAGTTCCAACCCCCCACCATAGGCAGGGACCCCTCCCACTTGATCAGGTCACTCAAGGTCTTATCCAACCTGGCCTTGAACACCTCCAGGGAGGAAGCAGCCACAACACTGTGCCAGTGTTTCACCACCCTTGCTGCAAGGAACTTCCTAACATCCAGTTTAAATCTCCCCTCTGCCAGTGTAAACCCACTACTCCTCATCCTGTCCTTTTTGTGTCAGTCTTTTTCTTGTCTTGTTCAGTCATGCTTCTTTCTTGGTCTCGTGATCTCTAGTTGCTTTCCCTCCCTCTGCTGGAGTGGCAACCAGACCACCTCACCTGTCCCAAGAAACAGCCTTTGGTTCTTCTTGGTGTGGCTCAGGTGGGTCAGCAGAAACAGCCACAGGGGAAGTTGAGTTTCATTTTTGTTTTCCTGGTGAGACCTGAGTGGAATCTTCTGCTCCCTGGGCTCTGCCCACGCACACACAGGCCCTAGATGAGGGCTGTGAGGAGTTGGAACTTAGTAAGTATGGACTTTTGGGACATGTCAGCTCAAAAATCAACGCATGGATACTTTTACCAGACATGGTGAAGACAGCATGGCTTTCTACCTTTTTCTTCTTACAGTCAGATGAAATATTTTTTCTAACACCTAGGAAAAGAAAAGGCAAACCCACAGTTAAATCTCAGGAAAGCCCTCTCCACTTGGCAACGAACTTGCATTTAGTAACATGATAAAGTGACAAAGCATTGAAAGCAAGGTCTCATCTGCCACCAGTGCTTGCAATAACTGACATTTCTGCCTGCAGAGCATGTAGGTATCTTTCTGCCTCACTTCTGGCCACCTCCAGATACTCACAGCACGTTCATGCTATGTTTCCACAAGGTGAGGTTCCTCCCATTCCCTTGTGCTTCACCACAGCAGCAGGAGTGGATGGTGCCAGCATGTATGGGAAGGAAAAGTTACCTGCACTCTTAAAGGTTTGAGATCAGTTTCTTATCTGAGATGATTTATAGTTCTTCCCAAGCTCCAGTCAGCACTGATGACATTAATTTGTGCTCAGCTTCCAGTTTCTATTGTCTTTGTGACCACATGATTGTTTGCTCTTCATTGCTTGCACCTGCACCTCCACACCTCCTCTGGAGGAAACAGCTGCCACTTGTCTTTTCCCGGGCCAGGATGTTGGTACTTTGTATCTGCCTTTGATCTATACTGAAGGCCACTTATTTGAAACACTCAGGTGTGACAAGAGCGCAACTGGGATGCCCTTCCCTCTCCCTTCTCCTTTCCCTTCCTCCTTCTCCCTCCCCTATTCCCTCCCCCTTCCCTTCTCCCTTTCCCCTTCCCTTCCCCCTTCCCTTCTTCCTTTCCTTCTTCCTTTCCTTCCCCCTTCCCTTCTCCCTTTCCTTTTCCCTTTCCTTCTCCCTTTCCTTCTCCCTTTCCTTCCCCTTCTGGTGCCAGAGGGTCTCACAGCCAAGATGCACACTGCAGTGCCACACCAACACCTTTGGGAGAAATTTCCCTCCTTTAAGTTTCCAACCATCAGCCCTTGGAGAAATGTGGAGGAGAGACCAGTCCTTTCTCAACAGTGTTGGGCAACGGAGGCAAATTAAATCATGGGCTTTGCCCCGTCAGCAAAAACTTCAAACATGGGGTGTAAAAAAAAAAAAAAAAAGTGTTTTCATATTAGGTGATGTGGCTTTGGTTGGTTTTGGGGGTTTTGTTTTGTTGGTTTTTTTTTTTTTTTCCCTCAGCTGTAATCACAATATAAGGAAGCAACACAAGGTTTAGATTAGTCAAGCACATTTTTGCACTATGTGTATAACAACAATTGCCCTGCCCCAGACCTGCCAACCCACTCCCAGACCTTGAGTTTTTGGCAGATTTTCTAGTAAAGTTCCCTCTTAGGTCCTTAGGGGAGTCTTCAAGGGTGAGCTGATGAAGACTCAGGTGCCCCTAGCACCATCTGCATTTGTATACCCTGAGCTCCACTGCATTACTCTCTGTCTGAAGTGTGGTCTATTGATGTTCCACTCAGTGGGAGCAAGGACACCCCCAGTTGCCCATGTACTGGAGCAGCTTGGCTCCCCTCTGTCACAGTAGGTATGGGTGGAATGCCACCTTCCCAACCTCAACCCACTGTCCTCCCTGCCCCACAGGCCAAAGTATTGTGCCTCTTGCTGCAGAAGTTACCAGTCTCAATCTTTTACAGATTCAGGTTGCTCTGGGTTAGAGAGGACCCCCAAAGATCATCTTGCCCAATCTCCCTGCAGTCAGCAGGGACAACGGCAACTAGATCAGACTGCAGAGGGCCACATCAAGTCTCATCTTGAATTTTTCCAGGGACAAGGCTTCAACCACATCCTTGGCCAATCTATTCCAATATTTCACCACTCTCATTGTGCAGAACTTCTTCCTTGTGTCCAACTTAAGTCAACCTTGCTCCAGTTTCAAACCATTGCCCCTCATTCTGTCACTTTAAACCCTTCCAACCAGTCCTTTCCCCAGCCTTCCTGTAGGTCCCCTTCAGATATTGAAATGCCTTCCCAGATCCTTCTCTTCTGCAGACTGAACAGCTCCAATTCTTTCAGCCTGTCTACACAGGAGATGTATTTTATCCCTGTGATCATCTTTGTGGGCCTCCTCTGAACCTGCTCCAGCAGGTCCATGTCTCTCCTGTGTTGGTAGTCCCATATATGGGCACAGCACTGCAGGTGAGATCTCATCAGAGAAAAGCAAAGTGGCAGCATCACCTCTCTTGTTCTGCTGGATACAGAGCTTTTGATGCAGCCTCCTGGGCTGCAATCTCACACTGATGGCTCCTGTCCAACTTCTCATCCACTAGCACCCCCAAGTCCTCTTCTGCAAGGCTGCTCTCAATTTCACTATATCTAGGATTGTCCCTACCCAGGTGCAGGACCTTGTAGTTTGCCTTATTGACCTCATGAGATTCTCCTCAGCTCACCTTTCCAGCCAGTTGAGGTCCCTCTGGATGGCTCCCAACCCATCCTGTAGTCCTATTGCTACACCACTCAGCTCGATATCATCTGCCGACTTGCTGACGATGCCTCAGCCTTGCTGTCTGCATTATTGATGGGGATATTGCACAGAACTGGTCCCAGTACAGACCCTTCAGGGACACTACTTTTCACCCACCTCCATCTGGACATCAAGCCTTTGGATGCAATCACTCAACCAATGCCTTATCCACTGGACATTCCACCCATCACATCCATATCTCTGCAGCTCATAGAGAAGTATGTTGTGGGAGACTGTGTCAAAGGCTTTACAAAAATCCAACATCTGCTGATCTTCCCTTGTCCACTGATGTAGTTACACCACTGTAGAAAGCCAGTAGGCTGGTCAGGTAGGACTTGCCATTGGTGAAGCCATGCTGGCTGTCTCAAATCACCTCCCTAGCCTCCATGTGCTTCAGTGTAGCTTCCAGGAGGATCTTCTTGGTGTATTACTCATTGACCTCACTGCTGAGCAAGGCATTGAATGGGGCGTGACGCTGTCTCCCCCCCTATCCTCCCAAAAATTCAGTCAGCTTTTAATTAGTTGTTGGAGCAAGCTCATAGACCAGTGTGAGAGGTGGATGGCTCACCATCCTTGAGTAGTCGTTTGAGGTAGGTAGTAAGAATTCACCTCTGGGGGGAAATCTGTCTTTGCAGTGGCTGTAGAAGATGATGGCTAAACCCATAGTTCAGATGGGTTCTTTTGCTTTTAAATAGCTAAAGATAGGAGAGAAAAAGTCTTGTTAACTTTGAATTGGAAGCTGGCAGACCTTGCCAGTGGTAAGGTGCTGGTTTGTAAGCAATGGATGGCAGGAGGAGGGGTGAGGGTGAGCTGGGTTGAAAAAGCTTCAACCAACTAGAAGAGCATTTTCCATATGTCAGAGCAGAGGCTGCCAGCTTTGGTCATGCTGAATGATACCTTTCCCCATGACTAGTCCCATTATTTGATCAGCTCTGCTCACAGAAAGCTAGACCAGAGCATGGTGCTTCAGCCCCAGGACAGGAGCCACCCACTGCTGAGCTACTGCTGGGACAGACCTGTCTCCTTGCTGCTCTGGGGAGGGAGCAAACCGTGACGGGTCTGTAGCTGGCACAGAACATGCTTCCTTCTGCCAGATGCCTTGGGAAAGGAAATGAAGGATCCATCAAGTCCTCCCTTCTTCCCGCTCGTGCTAGGGAAAGGGCATAGTCTTCAGAGGCTATTATTATTCCTCTGTGTGTGAGAAGCAAGACACAGGACACGCTATGGCCCCTTACTTCTTGCATTGGCATGCTGGCCATGATCTGGCCCGAAGTGAGGTGCTACTCTGCATGAAAAAGGGGCAAAGCCTGGCTCTCAGTGGCCAGAAGGCTTTAACATGGCCCAGAGCATGAGGTCAGTACAAGCCTCTTGAAGAAAGGTGTAGCAACAATGCATCCAGTGCATTTACTGGTGAACACAAAAGCCATTTACAAGAAAGGGGGGCCTGGGGGGAGGGAAGAAGGGAAAGGAAAAAGCACGGGCTTATTCTCAGGGCAGAAAGGGTGTATGTGCCATCAAGCACCCACTGAAAGGCAAAGAACTGGTTTGTCACAACGCACCAGTCACTGGAGGTTTCGGATCCACTATGATATTATGGCTGATGGCTCACAGCCCTGGCCTTGCCTACCAATGTAATTGGCATGGCTGGGTGCTTTTGACTGAATTTTAGATGCTCCCCAGCAAATCTGCTGAATGAGCTTGCAGGACCTGTGGTGTGCAAAGCCCCCATATTCCTCACTGTGCAAAGCCCCCGTATTCCTCGCTGACCTGCCCCTCTGGCTTGCCTGTCATGGGATTTACAATCACTAGCACTGTCCTTGTAGCTCTAAGGTAAGAACTGAAAACCCTTTCTTTCCCCCCTAATTGTTCTACTGGTTTTACAGTTACCAAGCTGTAAAGCACCTCATCACTCTTGTTAATTCTTTCTTCCTTTTGAGCTGCCAGTTAGTAATCAATTATTACCCTTGTCATTCATGCTGCAGCACAGCAGCTGGTCACAAGAAGCCTCTGTTTCATTGGGCTGGAGCCAATCAAGTCTCTCCAGCTGTCCCATGCTGCTCTGAATCATAATGTACAGTACTTGTTGCTTTACAAGTTCCTTTACCAGACTGCTTTAAAAAATAAAAGTAAAAAGAAGAAAATAAAAAAAGGAAAAAAAAAAAGTTTTGCTTCTAGTCCTACCCTTACAGCACATCTGGCTGCTGGAGGTTAAAGTAAACTCCCTAATGCTGCGTTTTTATGAGGGGTGGGGGGAAATACTCTATGTTAGCACGGCAGATATTTTTGTCATATTCTGTGTTTTATGAGATGGTTGTGTTGATATAAAGACTGCTGACAGATCAAAGATTTCACTGGTAAAATGATATGAAAGGCAGAGACTTTAACATCCGTCAAGGTCCTGTTAGGATTTGCAGAACAGGGGTTCTGGGCCTCCCAAGTGAAACCTAGCAGGAAGGTCTGCAAGCCTGCATAGCAAATGAAAAGAAAACAAGAGAGGGCACATAGAATATTGGAGGAGGTAGTGACCCACAAAATAGTAGCAATCTGAGCTGCAAGGCACCCTGATTGAATTGCAGTGGAGGCAAATGCTCTTGAGCTTGCTGTTCTTGTTGTGGATGGATTCGTTGTTCAGCATCTCACTCTGAGCTATCATCGCGGCTTTCAGATGACTTTAATTCAGAGCAGGGAACAACAGGACCAGCAGCTTTCCTGTCTGTCTTTGTTCACAGCTCCCACTGCTTGACTACAGGCTGCTGGGATAAGAAATCACAAAAAAAAAACAAAACAAAAAAAAACCCAGCCGAGATGCAAAGTATCAGGGGAAAGTGGCTGGCTCAGGGGAATAGATTTTATCACCCTGCAACTGGGTATTTTTGTTGGCTTCTGTGGAGCAAGTCGTAGGAATAAAAGTTTGGGAAACATCTTTTCCAGTTCTTTCTCCTCTCTGGTGTGCCCCAAGGAATTGATTCCATGGGAGCACTAAGCAACAAATTCAAGCAAGGTCTAACCCCCACTAATTGCATCCTGTTACAAGAATTTGTCCCCCTGGTATTTAGGAATTTATTGTTAACTCTATGATGGCCACCAGTGTCATTATCTAAGTGTCTGAGTTTTATTTCTGCTACAGCTGATGCCAATAAACTCATCTCTGACAAACTGAGCACAAGAAAACCCACCAGTTTGAAAAGAGCCCTGCACACATCATGCAGGGCATGTTTACCATGGAGTTGGTAATAGCTTTCCCTCCAAAGGGCATAATTATTATCTGTAGCTGCAGATGTAATGTAGTCACCCATATTCCACATGAGAAGGTCCAGAGCTTTGATCTCCAGCAGGAGTAGGGAGGTGATTGTCCCCTTGTACTGGGCTCTGCTGAGGCCACAGCTCGAGTACTGTGTTCAGTCTGGGACACCTCAATACAAGAGGGATGTGGAGGTGCTGGAGTGAGTGCAGAGGAGGGCAACAAAGCTGGGGAAAGGCCTGGAGAATAAATCTGATGAGGAGCAACTGAGGGAACTGGGGATGGTTAGTTTGAAAAAGAGGAGGCTGAGGGGAGACCTCACTGCTGTCTACAGCTACCTGAGAGGACATTTTAGAGAGATTGGTGCTGGTCTCTTCTCATAGATAATTAGTGATAGAACAAGAGGGAATGGCATCGAGCTGCTACTGGGTAGGTTTAGACTGGACATTAGGAAATATTTTTTTTTTCATTAAAAGAGTGTTCAGGCATTGGAATGTGCTGCCCAGGGAGGTGGCTGAGTCACCAATCCTGGATGTGCTTAAAAGTAATTTGGATATGGTGCTTGGGAATATGGTTTAAGGTGCACCTTGTAGAGCAGGTTTATAGGTTAGACTTGGTGATCCTGAGGGTATTTCTGAAGTGAATGTCTCTGTGATCCTGTGAAGGCCCCAAAGTGGGGCATTCAAGACTTGGAAATGCCAACATCATGCGATACAGTCCTGTGCAGATGTATCCCACTTCACTTAAACAACTAGGCTGTCTGGCCCACTATAGACTGTAAGGTTCCATAAAGGATAGATTTACCTCTTCAATTTTAGCAACTCTGCTCAGGGGACTGAATGTCTTTGATATGAAGAGGCCCAACAAGAAGGTTGCAAAGTGACTATATGCAAAGACCTGTAGAGATAAGATGAGGGACAATGACTTGAAATTAAGTAAGAGTAGATTTAGACTGGATGTTGGGAATAAGTTCTTTAGCATGAGGGTGATGGAACACTGCAACAGGTTTGTCCAAGGAGGAGTTAAGATGCCATCCCTGGATATATTCAATGTGAGGCTGGACAAGTTTCTGAGCAACCTGATGTGGTGGAGGCTGTCCCTGATGGCCTCAGGTGGGTTGGGCTAGATGACATTTGGAGGTCCCTTCCAACCAAACCATTCTAAATTTGTGTTAGCCAAGGCTAAGTGTTATGACAGGTAGAGTGGTCTGGGTAGCCTAACAGCCCTGCAGGCTTGTTTCATAGAATCATCGAATCATAGAATGGTCTGTGTTGGAGGGGACCTCTAAAGGTCATCCAGTTCATCCCACTATGCAGTCAGAAGGGGCATCCTCAACTAGGTGAGGTTGTCCAGAGCCCTGTTGAGCCTCATCTTGAATATCTCCAGGGATGGGGCTTACACCATCTCTCTGGGCAACTTGTTTCAGTGTTCCACCACCCTTGTGGTAAAGAACTTGTTCCTAACATCCAATCTAAATCTACTCTTCCCTAGTTTGAAGCCATTGCCCCTTGTCCTATCACTTGATTGTCTCCCTCTGGCCTAGTACAGTGCTGCATAGACAACCCCTTTTGAAGGACAGCAGGTTTTGTCAATGTGCACTTAAGGGGTGGAATTAATTTCTGGTAAAGGGTCAGCACCCAAGTGTGCCCTGCTGATGTCTTGTTTGTGAGCAGTGTCCTGCTTGAGCACAGAGGTCTGCTGATGAGTGGTGCTGCTTAACTGACTTGCAGGAGTGAAGACTACTGACTCTCGAGGATGAGAGATACTAAGGACAAAGACATCCCCTTCAAATGGCAAGGATTTTCAAAGACAGGATTGTTTCTGAAGTACACTTTACAAAGAAGTGCCAAAAGGCCTTGTAGAAAAGACGTTGACACACCTGCCACATGGGCTCCTTACAATGAACTCAGTTCTACCTTATATAGTGATCTTTTCCACGGGAACATGTGGGAGTCTGATGCTATGCTGAGGCATAGAGAACTAGAGAATCATAGAATCTCAGGGCTTGGAAGGGACCTCCCCTGCTAAAGCAGGATCACCTAGGGAAGGCCACACAGGAAAGTACCCAGGTGGGGTTTTGAAATTCCAGGGAAGAAGACTCCACAACCTCTCAGGATATCCACTTCCAATGCTCCATCACCCTCACAGTAAAGAAGTTTCTCCTGAGTTGCACTAACTGTGGACTCCAAGGGTTTTCCAAGTTTCCTGTCTTCCCAACATCTCCTCTGAGCATCTTGTAAGATAATTAGTCTTCAAAATATGTGAGGACTAGCATATGATGAGAAAAGAGGAAGATCCATGTGGCTCTGGCTTTCCATATTGTCTTAAAAGAGTTTCTTGTCAGACTCCATAACCTCCATCTTTGAGGACATGCCAAGTTTCCACTGGGAATTTGATTGATGTCCCTGCCATCAAACAAAAAAAGAAAAAAAATCCCATGAAATGGAGTAATCATAAAAACATACTTTGGAATTATTCAGACTTTGAGAAAAAAGATGTAAGCATGTGCTTTTGGGGTTTTTATAAAATTTATGCATCCAAATTGCAAAACTAAAAATAATTTTTAAAAGAAAAAAAAAAAAAGAAACAGCAGCATTTGCTCAAGTATAGAAGGAATTGTTTATAAATCTATAGATTAGTTTAGGTTGGAAGGCACCTTAAAGATCATCTAGTTCCAATTCCCCTGCCATGGGCAGGGACACCTCCCACTAGCCCAGGTTGCTCAAAGCCTCATCAAACCTGGTCTGGAACTACCTCCAGGGAGAGTGCATCCAAAATCTCGCTGGGTAACCTGTTCCAGTGTCTCACCACCCTCACTATAAATAATTTCTTCCTAATCTCCAGTCTAAATCTTCCCTCCTCAAGCTTCAATCCATTCCCTCTCATCCTCTCACTACAAGCCCTTGTATAAAGTCCCTCCTCAGCTTTCTTGTAGCCCCCTTCAGATACTGGAAATCTGCTATAGGGTGTCCCCAGAGCCTTTTATTTTCCAGGCTGAGTGGGCCCATCTCTCCCACCCTGTCCCCATAGAGGAGGATCTCCAGACCTCTGATCATCTTTGTGGCCCTCCTCTGGACGTATGCCAGCAATTTCATGTCCCTCTTATCCTGAGGCACCAGAACTGGTTGCATTGCTCTGGGTTGGGTTTCAGAAGAGCAGAGAGGGAGAATCAGCTCCTTTTTTATTTTTAGGGGTTTTGTCATGGCAATGTTGTCAAAACTGGCAAGTTCCAGTGGAGAGATGACATTTTGCTGAAGTGGCACCTTCAAAGATAAAAATATTCTTTTGGAAATCTTTTATTAGCCCTGCTCAGAAGCCAGGCTTTTGTTTCTGGCTTTGTACAGATGTTTTGCCAATTTGTGGAAAAACAGTCTTAGGACAACTGGGCAAAAACTTTGGTGCCACAGCACTCATTAGAGCAAACAAATACAGGACATAAGACATCTGAACAGGAGAGTGAGATCTACAAAACTCTATTCAACCATTTGTATGTCCTGACATGCCAGTAGTCTCACCAGAAGATTGCCTGGCTGAGGCAGCATATTTATTCTGCATCTACTTTCTCTTTTCCTTGGGCTGGGATGACAACTCCCTGTCTCTAGAACTAGGAACAGTGGCACAGAAGTTACACTATTCTGTCTCTTCTCCCTTTCTGCACCAGTGGAAGAGAGCTTCTGCCTCTGGGTAGAAGAATTTTTATTGCCCTTTTCCACTTGTTGGCAGCAAAAGTGTCACCACATTCACTGCACTGCTTTCCCCAAGTGTATCTGATGGCTGCACCTGTCCTTTATGCCTCTACAATCTTTTAATTCTCAGACGCTTCAAATGAAGTTAAAACTCTCAGTCAAGATCATAATTGCATATACTGAAAGGGCACACCCACATTCACTTATTATCACTTAGCGCAGTGCAAATCCTGCTGCAGCAATGAGAAGCTGTAAAGAGCCCCCCAGGAGGATACACAGTGAGTAAAAATCACAGAATCACAGGATTGTAGTATGTCAGGGGTTGGAAGGACCCAAATAGATCATCAAGTCCAACCCTGCTGCCAAAAGCAGGATCCCCCTGGGTAGTCTGCACAAGAATGCATCTATGCAGACTGTGAAAGTCTCCACAGAAGGAGACTCCACAACCTCTCTGGGAAGCCTATTCCATTCACCTTCACTGCAAAGAAGATTCTCCTCGTGTTGAGGTGAAACCTTCTATATTCCACTTTGTATCCATTGCTCCTTATCTCTCCAAAAAGAGATTGGCCCCAGCCACTTTTCATCCACCCCTCACATATTTGTACACATCGATCATATTCTCCTCTCAATCTTCTCTTCTCCAGACTAAACAGTCCAGGGCTCTCAGTCTCTCTCCATAGAGGAGATGCTCAAGTGCCCCAGTCAGACTCATGGCTCTCCATTGGACTCTCTCCAGCAGGTCCCTGTCTCTCTTGACCTGGGGAACAGCAAACTGGACACAGTACTCCAGGTGTGTTCTCACTAGGGCAGAGTAGAGATCACAGGAAGATCATTACTTAGCATTCCCTCATTGCTGTGTGCTTGTGCATTTGTTTAATGGTCATATCAACCAAGCAGTCAGAGTGAACTTCATCTTCCCACACAGTGTAAACTTTCCGATTGAACTGCGAAAACTCTTTTGTAAATATGTTAGACTATGGATCTAAATATATTTATTGTTTCTTTGGAGTTATGTCAGTGGCATAACTAGGCTGAAAACATTGGATAGTTCTTAGGCTGCAAAGACAAGAGGACAGCTGTGAGGCAACCTTTACAGATAACCTTCTGCACAGAGCTATTGAAAAAGACTGAAAATTTTCATTGTTTTCTCTGCCCCATAAGATGACCTCAGATGTAGTTCACACTCTGTTACATTCCAGGATACGCATTGGACTAGGGTTACTGTGTTGCATTTTGTATCTCTCTGGACTATCTTTTTCCCAAGCTACCTGGTACCAGAAGAATCATAGAATCGCAGAAGGGTTTGGGTTGGAAGGGACTTCCAAAGGTCATCTACTCCAACCCCCTTGAAGTGAGCAGGGATCCTCCACTAGATCAGATTGCTCAGAGCCTTGTCCAGCCTGATCTTGAGTATCTCCAGGGATGGGGCCTCAACTACCTCCTTGGGCAACCAGTTCCATGGTTCCACCAACCTCATGGTATAGAACTTGTTCCTAACTTCCAATCTAAATCTCCTCTAATTTCAAAGGATTGTCTCTTGTCCTATCGCTACAGGCCTTTGTAAACAGTCCTTCCACAGCCTTCTTGTAGGCCTCCTTCAGGTACTGGAAGGCTGTTATTAGTTCTCCCCAGAGTCTTCTCTTCTTCTGGCTGGACCATCCCAGCCACAATATGTAAAGGAAAAACTTTCCAGGAGGCAAGGACAGAGAGTTTATATGATTTGCAGAGTAAGTCTTAGGCAATTCTGAATTTCTCTGTCTCATACCATTCTACACTTGTCAGGAAATCCAAGTCAGGATTCATCTCACCTACCACCAGGAGCCTGAGTGTGATTCATCTGAAGTTATACATCTCTGGATGTCATTTGACACTACGATGCACATCGCCTCAGCACTTGCAATATTAAGTCATGAACATTGCCCCCATGGGACGTCAAGAAAAGAGTTGTGTCATCTCACCTTGTTGGTTCAAGCTTATTAGATGCTGTTGAGAAGTTAATTCTGTACCCAAAGGGTTTATGTCCCATCAAGAATTCTGTGTTATTGCTATGTAGCTTTGTGCTAGATATGAATGTGTGATGGATTCAAATCAATACTAAATGGCAAAATTAAGACCTGGCAAAACTTGAGTGACCTGTTCTAGTGGGAGGTGTCCCTGCCTATGGCAGGGGTTTGGAACTGGATGATCTTTGAGGTCTCTTCCAACCTAAGCCATTCTATTATTCTATGATTCTAAGACTGGTGGTTTGTTTTTTTTTTGTTTTTTTTTTGTTTTTTTTTTAACTTCAGGAAGCAATTGTGCTACAGTTCAGCTTCTGCTCTCTCTGTGACAGTTTTCTGGTAACAGTTGCATATAGTGAGTATGACAGCCTCAAGAGAAAAAGGTAGTGTGTGAGAGACTCCCAAAAATACATTTCCATACCCAGAGTTTTAAGTGGTTCAGTGTGGTTCATTGTGGTGGTTTAGCAGTTACTTGCCCCCCCACCTTTTGATATAAACCCCGGCTAGGACTCAGGACACTGGAAGTTGACAAACGAAGCTTTATATTCACAGCAATGCACAATATACAAGCAGATATTTACAATGTATAACAGATATTTAC
>VWZI01020359.1:89316-106550 GCA_013396835.1 Psilopogon haemacephalus | reverse complement strand
AGGTCTCTTCCAACCTAAACCATTCTATGATTCTATGACATAAACATTCTCCTTGCTAGTAGGTACAAAAATGGTGAAAGAAAAAAAAAAACACTCTAGAAAATTATTCCAAAGTACTAATAGAATTATGTAGACCTTATTAGTTTCTATAATACCACTCTGAATAAACTTAGTATTCTTTGACTTTTGAAATCTATACTCAGATCTTATATTTATATATTCTCGATTCCTTTCCTTATTCAGTAGAAATCCTTGCCAGAATAAGTGCTATTTATACAGCAGAAGGGTTTATAAAGCTAAGTAATCTAGCAGTTGAGTGAAGATACAGAATTCAACACAGCCAAACTCTGAGTTACTGTATACCAAGACCTGAACAGCACATTAGCAGCAACATGAGCATTTCCCAGCTGATCACTTAAAAGTTGTGTTATATTGCTAACATAATTTAAAAGCTCCAGAAATAGTAATAAATTTGTTTTGTTGTCTAATAAGATATGCGTATTGTTAGGAATAGATAGACGCATAAACTCAGTGCTTAAGATCAGTAATTCTCTTTGTGTAATATATCACTGAGGCCCTCAGTATTGATTGAAACTGAACTGTCTCCTTTGGGAGATGTGTTTAATCTAATCATCCTTCACTGTTAGGGAATGAGAGGAATCATGATGGACAGGGACTGTTTGTTTCAGTTTTAGTTCTGATAACCAAAATTGGATCCAACTGGCAGAATGTTCTTGCTGACATTTTGCCTGAAATCTGGAGTTTATAAAGAGATCTGGAGATGGAGGTTATAAAAATTTGCTTGACAACACAAAAAACAGACATAGTGTCTGCCTTGAAGATCTTGTTATAGATAGCTCATAAATACTGAACAATAAAGCAAGTCTTCTTTACCAAAGAAATATTTTACTGAAACTGACCACCCACATAATCCCCAGTCCAAATCAATAAAATAATTAAAAAACCTTATATGAAAGGTAATCCTATCAATAGTAGGAGTTAAACCTATATGAACTACAACCCTATTATTCTTAATTTGTTTGTATTTCTATGACCTAGAGGAGAAAAATTTAGAAATACATATGAAACTTGTGTGTATGAGGTGGCCATTTCAAGTATAGAGACAGCATCACTAGAGTCCTAAGCAAAAAGTGGAGTATGTGAAAAAGGCATGGAAGAGGAAAATTGGTTAATGGAATGAGGATACCAACGAAGTACTGTTGTGAATAAGAATAGAGTTACATATCGTTGAAACTTGAACAGACTCTTAAAGATAAGGGCTAAGTGCTCAAGGAAGAAACCGAATGCTGAAAGTTGATCAAGATGTGAGTGCTAAATGTGGATATTAAATCAATCTGTTTCTTCCTCAATGAACTAGAGATCAAGAAGCTAGAAATGAGGTAGGCTGGGTGACTAATAGTCGCAGTCAACAAATACATAGAATACAGCAAGTTTTTAACGTATATTCCTGCATTATTATTTTAATATATTCCTGATAACTGGAGCTAATTTCTTCTTTGAAAGTCCATGCTGATCACCTGTCCCACCAGATCACCTCCAGTATGAAACTCTGGTTGTGCTGACTTCAAGGGTGTTGACTATACAGTGTTACTAGCGGCCACACTATTGATTTTTATCCACCATGTTGATATTCTACTCCAGCAATGTCCTACTTCAGATTTGGCTGCCTTAGCTGGTTAGAGTTCCACTGACACTGTGACTAGAGATGTACTAATGAGTTGCTACTAACACCCTGATGAAAAACACATGCTGAATTTGGCTAAAGTTTATCTTTTTTTGTTGGTCTTGAAAGACAACAATATATATATATACACATATATGATTTTTATTTTTTTTTTGTGGAGAAAATTACTAGTCTTATGTACTATACTATGAAGTTGCATTCATTTCCTTTCTTCATCAAAATGTTGTTATATTATAATGGCATGATCTGCTGTGCATGTTTAGAATTTAATATTCCATAAATCAAGTGGAAGAAAACTGAATGAATGCAACTATGATAAAGCTAACTTTCCTCTGACTTCCTTTTGGTTATCATGAGTACAGTTGTATCTTTAAAAGTCCAGTCAGCTGTGTCCAGCTGTTTTGTCAGGACACATCATTAGCAAATTTGTTACATTAATGAAAAAATGTATCTGTTTTATTTCATTATTTTAAAGAGTTTTGTACACAAAAATAAGTTAAAATGTGAGTATTGTGAAATAAGTTTTTCTAGTACAAGTGTAGATACAAAAATGTGTTACATTCCTTAAAATTCGTATACAAATTTTTTTTTTTAAAATTGGTGTGTTCTTAGAATACTGCAAAAAACACAAGCTTTGTTCTTCTAATTTCTCCTCTGTATTCACACAGGTTTAACAGGCATCTCCCTGAAAGTATTTTTGGCTAGATAAAAGACTTTTACAGCTCTAGGGAAAATAACCTTACTATTGCTCTTAACTATCCCCTTGATACTTTCATAAAAATGTTAGACCAAAGAGAATCTCTCCAGGAAATTCCTAAACTCTAACCTTTCAGGGTCATAGAATGCAGCAGACAGTTTGTTGTCTTGAGCAGTGACCTCAGTGCAGTCCTACTCCAAACAAACTTTTAGATGCTATCTGTGAATTATCTCAGGGGAACTCAGTGTTAGCCCTTAGAGATCAACAGTAGCACTTTTTATACCACTTTCTTCACTTTCTATAAAGAATGAGGAAATGACTCTTGGATCCATTAAGTTTCAAGTATGTTGTAATCACTGATTCTCTTTGAATATCCTTAGTTGTGCAAGAAAAAATTGCTTGTTTTTTTTCTTGACAAACTAACACATACAGTAGTTCAGTCCTTCTGATGTGAATAATTTTGAAGGCAGAGCAGGTTTTGTGCATATTTTTGGATATTATAGGAGTGTTCTGGGTAACCAAGAATAATTCTGTTGTAATACAGAACATGCACAATTTTTAAAATCTTTTTTTTTTTTTTTAAATGTAAGAAGTTCCTTCTTACAAGTAGTTTTAAGAGTCCCTTTCTTGTTTCATATAATCCCTTATCAGACAGAATTTACCTCAGTATTCTTATATGAAATACAAATTAGAAAGCCTTGCAGAAATCACTAGCTTTTTTTTTTAATTTTCTGGAAACAAAATTCTACATCAAAATTATTACTTCGATAGTTTTTGAGGCTTCAGACTCTGTCCACTGAAATGTACATGTTACTTATTATTCTATTAACATTAAAATAATCTAAAAGAAAATTTTGCCTGTGTAATTATCTTTTTTTTTTTTAATATTGAAAAAATGTGTATAAAGAGAACATTATTCTGTGGGTTTGACAAATACACTAAAGCCATCAAACGCATAACTATTGCTTGGATGAAATCATATAGTAGCATAACCATAAAGTTCTCCAGTACATACCTTTTGTTACAATTGAATTTTCAGTCAACAAAAAAGTTGCTTTAGAGAAACTCCTGTGAATTCTTGGGGCTTCTCAGGACAGGACACATTCCAAACTTTGATCAGTCTCTCCTAGAGAAAATTACTCAGTGACATTTCTTGCTATTTTACCTACTATTTTTCCCAGAAGACCAAAACTTAAGTATCTCTGTACTGCTCCAGCTGTAAAAGCACATCTGTCAGTTTAAATTAGATAGACAGCTTCCTATAGTCAAGGGCCAGAAAAATGCCATTAACCTTCAAGCTTCACAAGAGAGTTTTGGTGTTCAGTTTTCAAATGCAATACACAGCAGCTGCATGTGAAGATGATAAATGTCCTAAAGAGTCAACAAAGTACATAATAATATTTGTGAGGGACTTCAGACCAAACATTTAATTTTTTATTTTCATAATAATTTTTTAATGTCAATGTAATTTTTTTAAGGTATATATTTCTCTTTAAGGAGAAATATGTTTTTGTGGTTTACTGTATAAACTGTAACTAGACAGAAGTGACATTCAGCTGGACAAGAGAAATCTCTCTTGAATCTCTAAACCCTGTACTGTTTGCTTGTAGTAGTAGAAAAGATATCTATGTCTTTGTGGTATTCTTACACTGATAGCCAGATAGAAGGACATTTCTCCCCTCAAACTCTGCCTAAAACATTTTCAACATGACAGGCACAGCCTGAATTATCTGGGTAGCAAGAAAATTTGCAGTGTGGTAACTGCTTTACAGTGCTAGATAAGATTATTTTGCCTTCCTTCATTAGCTTAAAGTTGCAGATCCTTTGTATCTGCCATTATAGATCTGCATATCTTCATTAACAGATTATGTCTTAAACGACAACCACATCACACAAGATGCTTATCATTGTCACATATAGCACAACCTTCATGACAAAAGTGGTTCTTGTTTTTTGTTGTTTTGGCTTTTTTTTTTAAAGATACATGTGTGAGCTAATGCTAAGTGGAGATAGAAATTTAGAAATTAACTTGCTTTAAAACATAGATGAAAGTGTATAACCATAAGCAAAGGTAAGTTTATTAAAAATGGGAGTTCATATATGATGTTATTCTGTGAAAAAGTATACTGAAGTAAAAGGAGATGTTCATTAAATTAAAGGTTGCAGTCACTCCTTCTCTAAAGCAAAAGGAATATATGAAAGTTTAAAAATAAATTAGCTCTTCAAATACATTCTTCCTTATTTCATTGCAATTTGCATTTAAGTTGGGTGCAATAAATAATGGAACACTGAGCTCAGTTTTAAACATTGAGCTCAGTTTTAAAATGAGAAGATGAATCCTTCTGTGAAGTGCAAAGAACACAATCCTCATCTTACCGACTCCTGTGGTATCTAAGGACATTCAATTATTTGACAGACCTAAATGAAAGAAATGTGACAGACAGCTTAATGCAGAATGCCAGAAAAATGGTCCTCAGGGAAAAAATATTCAGATGTGTCAACTAATTTAGTAATATAATCTTTTGATTTTATGAATCAGATGTATTGCCCAGTCCTATGGAGTGTCCTTCATTACTCAAAGCTGTCCTTTCAAATCAGATTTCTGATGAAGGAATTCAGATTCAATAAACAGTTGCCAATTTTTTTTAATTTTTTTTTTTTTTTGGTGTATACATTTAGGACTATTTCTGTACAGATAATGAAGTGATTGTACTGTTTACCTGTTAGATTAGGCCACTGTTGCCAACAGCAAAGATATGCTCTACTGGAGATTATTAGTTACCAGCACAAGGTAAGTGAACACTTTTAGAAAAATACCAATATTGAAAGGAGAGGAAAACCACAGCAGTGTCATGCTAAAGACAGCATGATGTTCGTTATCCTTTTATCTTAAGACTACTGTCTGCACAACTCTTTTCTCTCTGCCCTTCAGGTTCTCATTGAAGAAGGCACCATATATTTTGTAGAATTAGCTTAGGAGACCCATAATAATTGATAATGCATTGTCACTTGAAACTAAAGAGTTTTGATTAAGCAAGAATCATAAATACACACTTCTTTTTCCAGGTACAATATAAATCCTAATTATATCTGTAGTTCCTACCCATATTCAAGTACCTGTGTAAACCAGTGTTATTTGTACTGTAGTGCTCTAGCCTTTGTAGTTTCATTATTCATAGTAGAAATTATTGTAAAAAATGGTATATTTAATGAAAGTGAGGAAAGAAAACTTTTCCACAGACAACAGAAGTTTTAGAAGAATATTTTTTATCTTGCTGCATTTAGCTCAAGACTTTTACCACTAGGCTACAAGGCCGACTTGCTTTCGTGACATTGTCTCTGCCCTAGCAGAGTTTGTTTTTTTCATAACAGAACAGTTTAAATAAGTGAGGAGGAAACTACTTCTCTTTTAATGACCTATATGTTGGTCATTAGGACAAAGATTAAAAGGCAGAAAAAAAATGATTTCAGTTTTCTCAGTCAAAATAGAGTATTGAATCTGGGTCTTATCTTGAGAGAGTGCTTTAGCAGTAAGGTACTGTATAAAAAGCAAAAGTGAGAGGGCATTACTATCACTTCTGCCAGACAGGATTTTAAAGAAAGGATACAGGCAGCTCTCTGAAGAGTAGGATTTGAGCTGTGAAGCTTGAATGAGAAGAGGCACCTCTCTGCAACACTAAGAACTGACACATAAGATAAAGATTTCAATTAAATCACATTCCTTATTTTCAGGATTATGTTGGGCCAGCAGGAAGTAGGTCTCTGGTACATGTGCTGTTGATCATTTCCTATGCATTGTATAGGAATTGAGGGGAGGGGTGGCAATGAAGTGAGTTAGGAAAAGAGCTGCTCAGTACTGTAGTGTCAAGCTTGTTTGTTTGTCTGCTGGTTTAATCTAACCTTAAGATTCAATATTACACAGGAAAACTAGTAGAACCAGAGAAGGAACATGTATCCATCATGTCACAGGGCCCTGCTGTAACCACAAGGCCAGTGTTCCTTTGATTAACTTGACACAAGTCGCTGTAGTTTGGGTTCTTCAAAGTAACATTTTACCTCCTAATTTAATAATTCTCAGATTATACTGATCTCAATTTGTACATTTAAATAACACTTTGATTTGGCTTATGTTTTTTCCCCTTATATTGTTTGTTTCAGAAAGGCTGTTAGAAAACTTTTATTTCGAAGAAAAATGTTTCTTATAAATTGTATATAGTATATCTAGAAATAAACAAAATAATTTCTCACACTTCTTATGTTAACATTTCAAATTCATTATTATGGTACTTCAAAAGTATTACCAATATTCCATAAAGCTTTTCACTAGAATAATATTTTCAAATCTTTGCAAAATAGTCATTGAATGCTTTCAGCACGTGTACATTTTTATGAAATTAAATGACTTATAAAAGTTGCATCTCACAATAAGTTATTGGTGACCTGACATTAATATATGTTTTGTTGTTCATTTACTAATGCTGACAACTATGCTCTACACTTCATAGTTTTTATTCTCACTTTAAACGTTTTCCAAATACAAAACTCTTAAGAGAGTGTTCTTAGGTGCTCATCTATTAGTACCACATAAATATCACTAGAAGTCTGACTTACAATAGGAAAACTGAGCTGAATTTTTGATCACTTAAATATTTGGACAGCTCACTTGAACACTAAAAGTCTGCGTTTACCAAGTCAGTACACAGTGGTATCTGAAATAATAAAAGGGTAAAAGGCATTATCTGAAATCCCACAATGTGGTAACTGTTGGGAAATGGGCTGTCTTCTTAAGTAGAGACAGTTGACCACTAGATACTTTTAGCACAATAGAAACATAGCTGTCTTTAGTCCATACTGAAAATACATTCTGAGTTAATTGGGTTTGTCTGTAAGTAAACATCTCTAATTCTAAGGCTAACCAAAGCAGGAATTTTTATGTGTCTCTTACATACTATCAGCGATCTTTAACAGAACGTCTTTATAGCTACGTAATCTAACAAAAGTGCCAGAGAAGCCTGTCCTTTTGCCCTCTTATTTATACCTGATTGCTTTAGAATCATTACTGACTAATGATGCTAAAATCTGTGGTAGATCAAACTGATACAAGGATATTCTTGTATCTCTTTAAAACTGGTTTACAAATTGCCTTCAAATCCCTATGATTTCTTCCAGTAAAGGCCACATTGAATCTCAAAAGAAATTAAACACAGCCAAAATGTTCATCAGAATTAAGAAATCCACCCAAGCATTTTCTATTAAAGTGATATTTCACACTACAAATATGTGTCTGTTTTTCAAGGATGAAGTACCAGTGTCCTTAAAAAGAAGCATTTTCTATAGGTAGAAGCTTCCCCCCCCAAAAAAAAAAATAAATCTTAATTTCAGAATTATTTTCTAGTTCCAGTCTGAACAGTACTCTGATGTAACATGCAATCTGTAGAAATAAAGTGTATTTCCATACTTTAACTGAGTTAAAGAATACAGTTAGTGACATAACAGAAGCCAAAATACTTCCATACTATACAAGTGGTTTTCCTGAAGTTCTCAATGTTCAGTATAATTTATTTTTGTCTTCTGTCATGCACATATTGTTTGGGTATGAAAAGGGTTATTCTAACAAAGCAAAAAGATTTATTTATATAATGTTATGCTTCAACATTATACAAAAAAAAAAAACCAAACAAGTAGACTTCTACTAACTGAATCCTGAAATATTCTGGAATACCACAAAGGCCAGCACTGCACAAAAATAACTAACAGCTCCACACATTCCAAGTGCTCTCAGATGTGTTTTTCTTTGCTAGCAGAGTGCAAGCAAGTAATGCAATTTACAGTTCATTATGTGATCTGTTATATTCAGTACATGCAGTAGTTATGCTGAACTGTGGTAACAGAAAGCTAATTAACCAGTAGTATGCTCCAAGTTGAATTCAATCTTTGCCAAAAATAATGTACATCAGCATGTTTTGGCAGTAAACCAAACATGAAGTAATTTGTAGATGACTATTATTTGTTGAATTAATTGTGTTATCCAGCTACAGATTTATTTTCTTTAAATGTAAATTTGCATATTTACTTTTCACATAATAAGCTGATATGTCACATAGAATAAAAGTATCAGACTATGAGAAAGCACAACTTGGTATTATGTAATATTCTAAACTTTACAGTTTCTTCAATAAATAGTAGGAAAAGATTTATTTTCTATAGAAGCCTAACTCTATAAAGCTAGACTCTGTCAACCACAGCACTCCATGGAAGCACTTTGTACTCAAGATGATTCACATACATTTATATAATATATACACATAACACACATATATATAATACAAAAAAAAAGTTTCATTGACATATTACATAGTCTCTTTTCCTCTCCAAAATTAATTATAAATTGCATAACTTATATGATATATAGTATATAGACTACTGAATAGTTTACAGTGTACAGTATATAGAATATAGTATACATATATAAATATTACAGAGGTTGACCCAGACCTGTTGAAGAGAATATTTCCTAAAAGAAGCCTCCTCAAACTTTACTCAAGGTCTTAGGTAAACAAGGCATGAACAGTGATTAATGACACCTAGGGTCAACATGTGAAAGAAAACAGTGATTTCATGATCAGGAGCATTGCTTAATATTGGCATGGGCTTCAACCTGTTAATATCAGAATAAGTCTCAACCATAACTAATATCCTCTGACCTCTATACATTATTAACTAGTAGCCCACCAGGAAGGCATCAGAAATTGGACAAGAAAAGTACTTTTTCTGCTTTTCTGGATACAGCAGAAAACAGAACACATTCTGTGTTCTAGTGTATTCCTGAATGACAAGGCAGTTCTGCTGTCAAACAAATTCTAGCAGATTGAAGACATACTAAAATGACCTTGCAATCACAGATCAGCCTGGCAAACTAAGTTAATCACAATAAAGCTTACTCTTGCATGTGTTCAAAATAACATTATCACAGAATCACAGACTCACACAACCTTAGAGATCAGAAGGGACCTCCAGAGATCATCAAGTCCAACTCTCCTGCCAAGGCAGGATCCATTAGGGTAGTTTGCACAGGAACATGTCCAGGCAGGTTTTGAGAGTCTCCAGAGAAGGAGACTCCACAACCTCTCTGGGCAGCCTTCAGAGTCTGCAGAGAGCACATATCAGCAGTGAGATTTAGATGTGACTGGACAAATACATATAGTGTCTATAAACTCAATCTTAAAAACAACCAGGAGGCATTTCTGCCCCTACATTCCAGCTTTTATTTGATTCTTACTATTGCTGCCCAAATAAAACCATTAGTGATTGTCTCCTGTTCACCAGTCAGGACTTCTCACAGATACCTCTTTTTCATTTACTTGCATCAGTTCATGTTCTTATTTTTCTCTTCACAGAATCACTGAATAGTAGGGGTTGAAAGAGACCTCTGCAGATCATCTAATTCGACTGCCCCACTAACACAGGTATGCCTAGAGCAGGCTGCACAGGAACATAGAATCATAGAATGGTTTACGTTGGAAGGGACCTCAAGGATAATCTAGGTCCAACATCCCACCATAGGCAGGGACACCTCCCACTAGAACAGGTCGCTCAAGGCCTCATCCAACTTGTCCTTGAACACCGCCAGGGAGGGAGCAGCCACAACATCCCATGGCAACCTATGCCAGTGTCTCACCATGCTTACTTTAAAGTTCTTTCTAACATCTATTTTAAATCTCCCCTCCTCCAGTTTAAACCCATTACTCCTCGTCCTATCATTACAAGACCTTGTAAATAGTCCCTCCTCAGACATCCTGTGGGCCCTTTCCAGATACCTGCCTGTTGTTCCCTGACCTTTCCAGTTATTCCCTGACTCTCTTGAACTGGGAGCCCACAACTGGACACCATACTCCAGGTGTAGCCTCACCAGGGCAGAGTAGAAGGGAAGGAGAACCTCACTCTACCTGTTAGCCACATTCTTCTCTTTCAATTTCTCACAGATCTCCTACTAGCTGCCTCCTGGAGCCAGTTTTACAGTTGGTACCTTTGCCTTGTTCATCGCTCCTGAGTGCTGCTAGCTAGGCTGTGCAGTCTAGTGAAAAGTGGTATGGGCTGGTGATTTACGCATTCAGTTACAACTTAGTAGGCAAAATTTTAGTTCTAGTTGTACCTCAGTCTCTAGTGCAGCTCAGAGAAAATCATTGTTGCCATGGTCAACTGTTCTACAACCTGTAAAACTAACACCTACCGGTGAGGTAGTTTGTGCTGTGTGGGTGGACAGTTATAAAAGAAGCTTGGTATTAATAAGGTATTAAAGAGAAGCCTAACAAATGGGCTTTGCTATAATTATGAGACACTTGTGTCGGGATGCAGACTAATGACTGTCAACCTAAAGACTAGGGAAGAAATTGCTCAGTGCATGCTAGGAAATATTAAGGCAGCCATAGAATATTTTTGTTGGAATTATTATTTAGGTTTTTATTGGAAGCTTTACCTGAAGAGATCTTCACACTGACTCAGTATGACCTCTGCTGGCCACAGTCCTATGCTAGCAGAAAGCAAATGTGCAACTGAAATGTAAGCTTCTAAAGACCTGCTAAACTGGTCATGTATTAGCTTTGACTGAGGTTTAATTAATAACCCACAAATTTGTAATAAATTTCAGAACTCAGCTGAAAAATTCTGGCATTTATTTTAGAGCATGTCAAATCTTTTAGTAACATAGAAAGCAAAAACTAACTTAAAAACTTAATTTTTAAAAATAGAATATGTTCAACAAGTAAATGTAGGAGAGTATTTTAACATTATACTCAAAATCAGCAATCTGGTAAATCATCATAAAGATTGTAGAAAGTTGTGGTCACTCTGAATAAACAATTAAATGGAACCACTGTATTTTTAAATATATTGTTAAAAATGCATTGGAATATATTTGCATAATATATGTTAATATAATATGTATTTTAATATATTAAAATGAACATATAAATGCAAATAAATGTATGTTTACTATATATTAAATATGCTTTTATATGTAAATATATTTTAAGTCTTTATATTAAATATATTTTAAAAATAGAATTATTGTATTTTCAATTGTAAGTAAATTTAAAAAAACTCTTTCACATAGATGATGAACATTTTGTACTGTACTGAATTAAGCAGGGACATGGTTTAGTAGTACACAGCAGACATGGGATTGCAAGTTCTAGGCCAATGGTAGGACATGATGATCTCAAAGCCCTCTTCCAACCTCCACAGTTCCATGACTCTATGATTCTATACCTCTGCTTTTGGTGTAGGTATTTTGTGCACAATAAATGATTGCCTGTTCCTTTACTTCTTCAAATCTGTGTAGTTTTAATTTTTTTAACTTTTTGGTGCTGTGAGTAACAATGTCAAGTCACTTCTTAGGGAAATGAAATGCATTCTTAGAATTTCATTGATATCAAATAACAGAAAAAACAAAGTAGCAATACCTCCTTCAATGTAACTCAGTATTTAATATTTCAGTTGGTAAGTACTGAGCAAGTCCTGGCCAAAGGTAGAGGAATATTTCAACTATATATAATAAAGAAAAATGCTTTGACATTACAATTTTAAATGAAACAGCCCAAATACGTGAGAGTTCATAGATTTTCAGTCCTCTGGTTATTGCCTACATTTAAGACTAACTGGTAAAAGACAAAACAGTCATAGAAATGACCAAAGCCATTTAGCTTCAGTCTCATGAGGGGTTTTATTAATTACTGAAAGATAAAATGTCATTTCTATACTCATAAAAATATTGAAGAAAGATCACAAATTACCTAGCTGAATATTTAATTTTTTCTTGTTGAACTTTACTCCAAAAAATTCAGTCTCAGGATCTGACCCAGAGAGAGACCCAGGGAGTATCTTCCTAACTTTCCCTCTCTATTATATTCAAAAGCCCTGTCAGTCTGGTGAAGTCTCTGCTCACTGGAAAAGGGGAAACATAACTCACATTTTCAAAAAGGGTAGGAAGGAGGAGCCAGGGAACTACAGGCCAGTCAGTCTCACCTCTGCACCCAGTANGACCACCAGATGGATAAAGAACTGGCTTAATGGCCACACCCAAAGAGTGGCTGTCAGTGGGTCCATGTCCAAGTGGAGGCCAGTGACAAGCGGAGTCCCTCAGGGATCAGTCCTGGGACCAGTCTTGTTCAACATCTTTGTGAGTGACATGGACAAAGGCATTGAGTGAACCCTCAGCAAGTTTTCTGATGACACCAAGCTGTATGGTGCAGCAGACATGATGGAGGGAAGTGATGCCATCCAGAGGGACCTTGACAGGTTGCAGAGGTGGCCACAAACCAACCTCATGAGGTTCAACAAGGCCAAGTGCAAGGTCCTGCATCTGGGTCGAGGCAAGCCCAAGCACAAATACAGGCTGGGCAGTGACTGTCTGGAGAGCAGCCCTGCAGGGAGGTACTTGGGGATGCTGGCGGATGAGAAGCTCAGCATGAGCTGGCAGTGTGCACTTGCAGCCCCAGAAAGCCAACCAGATCCTGGGCTGCATCAGGAGAATTGTGGCCAGCAGGTCGAGGGAGATGATTTTCCCCCTCTGCCCTTGTGAGACCCTACCTGGAGTACTGTGTCCAGTTCTGGAGCCCCTATTACCGGAGGGATGTGGACATGCTGGAATGTGTCCAGAGAAGGGCCACAAGGATGATCAGAGGGCTGGAGCACCTCTGCTATGAGGACAGACTGAAAGAGTTGGGGCTGTTCAGTCTGGAGAAAAGGAGGCTCCCAGGTGACCTTATTGTGGCCTTCCAGTATGTGAAGGGGGCCTACAAGAAAGCTGGGGAGGGACTTTTTTGGCTATCAGCTAGTGACAAGACTAGGGGGGATGGAGCAAAGCTGGAGGTGGGGAGATTGAGACTGGAAATGAGGAGGAAGTTCTTCACCATGAGAATGGTGAGAGGCTGGAATGGGTTGCCCAGGGAGGTGGTTGGGGCCATATCACTGGAGGTGTTTGCAGCCAGGCTGGATGAGGCTGTGGGCAGCCTGATGTAGGGTAGGGTGTCCCTGCCCATGGCAGGAGTGTTGGATCTAGATGATCCTTGTGGTCCCTTCCAACCCAGGCTGATTCTATGATTCTAACTTCATCCAGTTATTTCACCTAATTCAAAATCATTAAAGAATGTTGGATGTCTACCTCAGATTCCACAACAGATAGGTATTTTGACAGTAAGACCTGAAATGCTTAAAATTGGTGAATCTAGTTCTAGCTTCTGATGGACTGACTGCATGCTATCGAGTATTTCAAGCCAATTGTAAACCCAATTGATATTTAGCCATTAGATTAATTTCATCAATTTCAAGACAAAAGCCAGTCACTGGTTAGAGTCAAGAGTTGCCTATTCTTGATATTTCTTGCTTACAATTCATTGTGCTTTATCAACTTTGCAGAAACAAGTAATTAACAAAAATACAGAGAAATTAAAATTTTACAAATTAATATGGATGTATTTTATGAGTAAAAGAATTACAACGCAAAAAGAAGAACATGAGCCTATAGCTGACTGATGCTCATGCTCAGCAGCTAATAGGGTTAAATTTTTGTAGTGGAACTTTAAAGAATGTGAGGGATAATCTTTCCCTTTAAAGTAATCTTGGAACACAGAGACACTAATCTCATACTTACGATATCCAACAGCTTGGTCCTTGTTAGTAATTAATAAGACTTCTTTTAAGTTGCTGCTAAAATTAGCTTGGTCATGATTTCCAACTAAATGTCTCTACAGGCCTGCATAATTATGTTGTTTGATGTAGTGTAAATTATATCATTCATAAAAATAATTGCTATTTTGTAGTATGATATGAAGTGTAATGTCTTTTTATTGTTTGGCAAAAGTCTCAAACAATGCAACAACTTTTCCCAAAAGGAAACAAAAGACTGCATCATGGATGAATAGGCTGGTACTCAGAAAACTGACAATGCAAAGTAGCACTGCATTCCATATCCAAAGGAGAGCAGTCTATGATGTATGCTATGATGTCATAATGTTAGATACACAAATAAGAGTTGCTTAGTTCATTTGTTTAGAAAATCTTGTAGTTTGCCTCATTCTTGTTTATGACACAGATGTTCTTATCAGGGATAATGAAATAGCCACATAGGATGCACACCCTAAAGGAGCAACGCATCAGAGCCTGTGTTGAGCACACTGCAATACAAAATAATGAAACAGAAAATTTTGCGCATCTAAATAATTCCCCCAAAAAAATAGAAACCAAAACTAACCTAGTGTAAATATTTAAAGAGTGCATGTAACATTTTGGATTGAGGAATTCAAATATTGAGGGTTGGTAGATAAATTGGGATGATCTTACTGCTTTTACAGTTCTTTGATAGCACTAAGAAGAACAACTAACCGAAATGTCATTAATGCAGTTTACTATTTAAGAACATGATCAAATCAAGTTTTCAATTCAGGGACTGCAGTGACATTGCATGCTTTCTTATTACTATGATTACGCTCACATATTTTTTTCTGTAATACCTGAGTGTTTTTCAGTAAGTGCTAATTCCTCTACTGGTTGGACTCCCCTTCACTAGAAGTAAGTACACCTCCATTAGCAGGCCTCTCTCTGTTGTGCAGAGTTCCTTAAATAAACTGGCAAAATGAATAGGAGTGACTATGAAATCTTGGACTACATTTTACTTACACTTTTAAATGTATGTTGTGATAAGCTTATTCTGTAAATCATTGCCTTCATTGTCTCTGCTGCAAGGCCACCACGCTTTTATGAATAACATAACTGAGCATTAAGAAAGGTGCTTAAAAATATATATTATCAGTACTTCTTTAGTTTCATTTTGGAACTGTCTGTAATACAGATTCTATCTGAACTACTGACCTTCTCCCATAACAATGAGAGCAATGTTTCATGTCAGTGTTACAAGAAGTTTGAATTCCTTCTAATAACAACAGCTCTGACTTTTCTTTTCAAACATATTTCAGAATCTGAACTTCATGTTTCTATTTGAAAACATAAATAATGTGAACAAATATCTTCCTATTCTGTGGGGACTGGGATTTATGATAAAAGAAAAACAGGCACTAGGAGCAATGTGTGCTCCATGCATAAAAAAAGGAATAGTCAGCTAAATTACCATAGTGATGGAAAACAGAGTGGCCTTTGATAGATGTATAAGTATATATTTTTCATCATGAGAAAAGGAAACATTATGGAGTTGTAGAAAGATCTGTAAGCTCTAGGACGAAAATTCATTTCAGCTCAATACACATCAGGAATGGAGTATACTAATAAAATGTAAAAAGAGACCGAGGAATGAAGGGAAAGAACAAGGTTTAAGTTTACTTCCAGAGGATACAGACTAATTTTGTTTAAACTGTGACATATGTCTCAGTTTGTTAGTGTCTAAAAATGTCATAATATTTTACCAAGACTCTGCAAAACAATATAAAGGTTATTAGTAGCTTAATTAAATGTAGCAGAATATTAATCTTTTAATTTACAACTTTTTAGAATTTTAGCCTTATGATTTATTTGCATAGAAGAACATCCAAATCCTCTGAATTACTTAGGTACTTAAATCCTACCTAGACACATAGTTCTCTTTTTGACAATGTGATTTAATATCTTAGGATTTTATTGAGGACACAGGCTTTAAAATTTTTCTGTATGTATTTCCATTGCTGATAAGTACTTCCTATGTGAAGTATTTTTAAGCTATATAAACTTAAAGGAAGGTTCCATGTTTTTTATCACCTTTTTGCTTAAGACTTGTCAGACTATTTCATAGTGACTGTTTCAGAAAGTAAACATTTGATTTCAACATCAAATGAATAAAATGAAGAGGTAAACCAGTTAAAGCTAATCACTGTTTATAATTTCCAAATACAGATAAACATGTAAACTATTATGACCACCAAATTAGTTTCTGGATGTAAGATCAAAGCATTGTTCAAACTTGATGCTGTTGAATTCAGATTGTTCTTCCAAATAATTCCTTATCTCAGATTTCTAACATTGTGAACATTCCCATTGCATAAGCTTAGCTACTTATCTATATTTTTGTCATTATTTAGTGGATATCATGGAAAACTATCTACCCTGGATATTGTTTTTTTGGCACTAAGTGAAATCAGTAATAACTGTTCAGATGGTAAATTGTGATAGGGACATTTTCTCTTAAACTATAATTCAAAAGAATGATTCACACCAGTACCTGATACTTGATTCTGTATCTATTATAACCTGATTTAGAGAATGTGTTGAGATCATCTAGTGAGAATTTGCATCAGCCACACTACTATTTCACAGCTGTAGGGATCAAGTATTTTGTTCTCAAAATGCTTGTATAAAGTAAGCACATTTTCCTGAATCTTTATATAAAGAGACTGCTTTTTGATAAACTTTGCATAACTAACACAGATGTTTAACATCTTCAGCAATTTGATGACATATAATTTCTTGGACCTCTACATCTCATTATAGTTTGTGTATTTTAGATAATGGCTGCATATTATTACTTACCATAATTTTAAAATTTTAATTTGTAGGAAGAGAACAGTTTATCTTCACTAACAAAAAGTTAAAGTACAGAATGAAGTGGCAAGATTTATGAAACTTTCTGTGTTCCTATCTACATGAATACTCCCTAGATTTTTCTTGTTGTTTATGACAAACTAGCCAACATTCCAACAATGTAGGGGAAAAAAACACCAAAACAAAACAGCTATGTAGGTCAAACTCTACTGTCAGTTATACCAAAGCAATCCAAATTTCACTACATGAAATCTCAGTTTAAAACGACAACAACCACTAGCAACCAACAAACAAAACCCAAACCAAAAA
>VWZI01020359.1:36787-88131 GCA_013396835.1 Psilopogon haemacephalus | reverse complement strand
TATTAAAAAAAAAAAAAGGCAATTCACTTTCCTAAGAGTTTTAAGTGTGGTCCATTACATCTTGACAGTCTTGAATGTGTCATTATTATGACCTATGAAAACAGTGGATCTGGCAAGATGATCAGAAGAATCAGATTTCTCTGGAAAGAAGATGCCTACTACCCAAGAAAATTTTCTTGAGAAGATAGATTTTCTTTAAACAGAAGTTAGAATAACTTGAGTTTAAAGTACCTGTTAAAGTAGAAGTGAATGCACATTTCTAGTCTAAGTTCTTGATATAACATGAAAATATTGATATGTCTAAATACATACCTTTCAAAAGGGTGGGTTCTTTTCATCCAATTAGTATTTTACGTTTTACTACTATCAGACAGAGATCAATAGTCCTATTCTTGATTTGTAATCCCTCACTGAAAATTCTTGAAGTTAAATTATTTTGGAGGAGTTTTGTTAGCTGTACATTTTCAAAGCCCTAATGGCATTGGTGGTTCTTGCCAAGCATTCAGTGGGAAGTTGGCATCTACGTTTTTTCCCAAGACTGTATAAATGTCTGGTTGTTTACATTGATGTTATCTCAGGAAATAGGCTGGAGTGTCTTTCTGTACTGCATTTCATGTGCCCTTATTTGTATTAGTAGAGATTGCAACATTTTTTACTAATTTTATTTGTGCTACTTTGTTTTCTGTTAATCACTTTGTATTACTGTATTTTGCTTCTATTATGCATAAAATAGTATAAGATCAAGACTTAGTGTTACTTATCATGACATGCTGAGTATCTACTTGTAAAATATGATTATAGTCAAACCCAGAATACATGCCTATTAAACACACCCCTCTGCAGAACTATATTTCTCTATATTCTATATTTAAAATACATAGTGCATATGTGTAAATGATAGAATGTGATAGGGGATATACTACTACTCTTCCCCTACTTGCAGACAGCTGGTAAAGTCAGAAAAAATTGAAAACTGTCTCTTCATAAAGTATATTCTTCTATTTGTCTGTCTATTTTTTTTTTTAAGTTTTGATTTTGCTTTCATCCATCTTTATTTGTGCATTTTGACTAGCAAAAAGGCTTTGGAACATTCCTCAAGCATGAGGAATCCCTTAGGTGCACAATGTCACGTTCTCCACTTTTAAGCAGATTATACAAAAGCAGAGTTTTTTAATACTGGGCTTCTAAAACACAATGAAGCCATTTTATAGTGAAAGAATATATAGAGAGGTGATTTTTGGACAGTTGATATAAAAGAACCAGTGCGGAATGATTTTCTTTAAGTGAAGTGCTAAGCTTACTAGACAATGAAATGTATTAAAGGATCAGAATGAAATTGGGGGAGGGGAGNACAGTATTTTATTCACAAAAGTGGCCACAGACCTTACTTACTTTTCTTAGACTGAAAAAAAAAAAACCAAAAAAAAAAACCAAAAAAAAAAACACCAAAAAACCTCACTTCTTAGATGGATGTTCCAAAAATTACAGAAGAAAATTCCTAGGACTCCTAGTTCAGTTTTCACTCTTATTATACCTTTTGAACATTCTAAGCATGGGAATTCTGTCACTTTGCTCCAAGCCCTTGTTATAATAATCATAAAGTTGAGATCTAGCAATAGCACAAATCTTGTGCAATTAGTTGTAGTTAAAGGGTCTTTTTTTAATACAAAATAACATTGCTTATATTTAACTTTGGACTAGAGTAGTCAAATTGGTAAAAGAAACTCTCTTCAGAATATGTTTTCCTTTAAATTTTATTGTAGTTTTTGATTTTATGCAAAAAAAAATCTAAATGAAGCATTAATTGCTGGAACATTTCTCAAGGAACAACTGACAAATAAAAATTAAATTTGGAATTTGCACTTTTAAAAAATCAGCTTTGATTTTTTTATTGCCTTACAAGTCCTTATTCATGATGGTTTGCAGCCTAAATTTCACATACAAAACTTCTGTTAGCACTAGGCATATTTCAAAGGGCTTTTATCTCATTTCCTGCTTTTAATTTCAAACAAACTTCTGCAATAAGTAGTTTTTGGCAGCATTTTGCAGTAGCAAATTTGCTTCTGCAAATACTAATTGAGATGTTTTGATGATAAACCCCACAGTAAATGCTGATAATCTCCACTAATGTAAAGTATTTGCTGTAAAATGGTTTGCAGAAAGATTTTTATGTCAACATTTTTCTTCCTGGATATTTTGTTTTTCCTGGATACTTTTTTCTTTGATACAGAAGGCAAGCCAAAATCTCAGAGAACAGACGTGTGTGTTTTTTTCAGTCACTGTCATAATCAATTAATAGATAAGCCTTTCAGAGGAAATAGAACGAAGCTAAAAATGGAAAATAATTCCTCTTTCAAAAGTATCTGAATTTGGAACAGAGCTGTTCAGATTAGCCAACATATCTTCATTCTTTGTGGATTACTAATAAAACCTTGTCTGTTGGTTTGTTTGTTTGTTTGGTTGGTTTTTTAATCTGTTGTTAATGTTGCTGAATCATTGTAATGTATGACAGCATTAAGATATTATGTCTATGCTCTCTGTAACAATGTAATGTATGAAATGGGTAGGGAAAATTCTTGTATCCTACACAGTAACAAATTACATGTAAAGCTAAAGCTGTATCTTGATGTTAATACAATAGCTAACAATGCCTTTCTGGAAAGAAAACAAAACAAAACAAAACAAAACAAAAACCCAGCATTTCTTTGAATTGTAAATGTACTAACACATGAAACTCTACATGCCTTATTTGATCTTCACACTGTCTTTTAAGCAATGTGAATGGACATTTTGCATTTTTAAATCAAAAGATGGCTTTTTCATTCCACTTTAGGAAACACTTGTAGAATTCGGGCATCAGAATTCAGCAAATTATTTTAAACTAGATAGTGCTGCCTTAAACATAGGTCTAATTAGCATGTCTAAAATATCTGAATATTTACTAATTTCAAATAAGACAAAAGTCCTTTTCTATAGTCTAACCTGTTTCCACAGTCCTTCCAAAGTAGCAATTGTTTCTAAAAAAAGATCCTTTCAAAGTCATCTCAATAATTTCCTGTCACATCCCTATCTGACTCTTACCAGTACACCAGTATGGAATTCAGTTATCAGCTGGGAAACCGAAACATACTAAACTTCAGTCTGTGCTAGGAGGTATTCTGCATGTTGTTAGAATTGGACAATACCTGAAATCACATAAATGTTAATGGCAGAAATATGAAGCACACACTTAATCGGAATGACATTTCCAATAAAATTTTTTGCTTTCTGTCTCAGCAGTAAGTTCAAAGCCAGACTTTTTAATTTCTTCAGACAATGCTACAGGATCTTCCCTTTTAAAGTTTGGGAGTTGTAGCCATAATTCTTTTCTAAGCTGAAAAACCTGTAACGCCACAACTCACTGCAGATATTTTCGAGTGGGGGGGGTGAGTTAAAGAGGAAAATAACCAGATAGTAAGAAGCTCATCTATAGATTGAACTTAGCTGAAAGTAAAATATCACTGGGCTTAAACTCTGTAGTGGAAGGCCAAAATAGGCCAAATTAGGCCTAAACATGTCCTGGTTTGCCCAGATAGGTTTTCTACTTTCCTTCCCTTCTGTTGTTGGGAGAAGCAACCATGGGAAAGGAAAACAAAGGCCTGGTGCCTTTGAGTCTTCTTCTCTCCTTCCTAACTTGTAAACATGGTACCTGCACATGTTTATACACTTGCTTGTGTTCTGCCCTGTAGTTAGAACTGGACTGAGCTGGGGTCAATTCTCCTCTAATGCTGTGTTTTGTGGTGCTGGAGCTAAGCATTGATAAGGCAGCAGTGTTGTGGCTACTGCTGGGCTGAGTACCCAGGCTGGGGGTTTTGGTTTTTTTTCTCAACATCTCCCCACCCCAAGATGCTAGGAGGACACAGCTGAACCAGGTGATCCAGACTGGCCAAAGGGATATTCCACACCATATGACATCAGCTCAGATATAAGAAGGAGGCAGTAGAAGAAAGTTTGGGGGAAGATTTGTCTATGCTGTCAGTCCTCCAGCAGTAACCATCAAGCATAGAGAGCCCTGCTTCCAAGACCAAAACATCGTCCAGCTGATGGGAAGTAGAGATTAACATCTCTCTCTGCTCCTGCTTCTGTGCAGTCTGTTGCGTCTTGTTTATTTATTATTAAATTGCTTCTATCTTATAAGCGGCCTTTGTTATATTTTTCCCCTCTCCCCTGCCCATTTAAGAGGGGGAGTGATAGAATGGCTCTGGTGGGCATTTGACCCCCAGATGGGGCAAAACCACCACATGCCCTAAAATGTAAAAGCAAACATTGACTTTATCTAATATGGTCAAGTTTGCCAAACTTCCATTCTGATTGGCTGATCTGTGGCCTAAGAGTCATTAGTCTCAGGCTACACCGGTAAAAAGAGATGAGCAGGTAAAGACAACGTGCTCTACCTTAATATGCTTAGGCCATTGCTTCTGCCTTAATTGCTCTCTGCTCTTGCATGCTGCCATGCTCTGCCATGCTTTTGCCTTATTTGCTTTGCAGCATTATGTCTGCTAAGCTATAAGCCAGCCTGCTACATAATAACAAGCCCTGATACTTTGGGTTTGCCTATCTGGAAACTGCCTTGCAGTTTATCACAGAATAGGCATTAAGTGCTTCATGTGATAGGCTCACTTAGCCAGCATGAAATTGTGCCCACCTGCACATCTGCAAGACATCCTGCCTGCCCCTCTGCAAACCTCTGTCAAGTCTGGAGCCAAAGAGGAACCAGGATCAGGTCAGAGATCATCTGCCTCTCTCCCAGCACCCTGTGAGAGCCTGGGAAAATCTGGAAGGCTTTCAAGACATTGACTGAACTCCCTTCAAGTATTTGGGTACTGTCTGGAAACTGTAGTTAACTCTGGGAATCCAGAGATAACCTTTGTGAGTAAACAATCAAAAGCCTGTTGCAAAACTCTGCAAAACTTTGTAATTGAATCCAAGTGCCTTCTGCCTTAAGCAGAAAGAAGATTCTCAAGTCCCTCTAGTGGGCAAGTTGTATAATGGAACACAAGAACCTCTTCCAGTTCTAATACTTTAAAGTTTGTGTTAGTTATTTCTTAAGTGTTCTAGATCCTCTGTTTGTATAATATTTGTCATGACTGATGCAAAGAACATACTATTAAAAGTGATGGCCTGTGGCAAGAGTCCTGAATATCAAAATTAATATACCATATTAATTTTGAAAAAGAAAATCTTGCACAATACCTGCCACCACAAACTCTGCCAAATGCCAGGAAAATTTTAATGTTAGTTACTGTGGTCTGCACTTCTGGAATCCTTGCTTGGAACATCTCCAAAATGTGCCTAATGAAATTATCTTTCAGTATTCAAGAAAATTCTATTATTTCAGAAATTATACTTGACAGCACTAAGGGTAATTAGCCTGGTTGTTTATTATTACTATAATATGAGAATATGTATTTATGAATGAAGGCTTCATTTTGGAAGACCTGATCTATAGATTGATCTATACACTTGATGTAAAACATTCGATTTTCAAACTAGACAAATACAAATCTGAATACTTCCATGCAAAGTTGCTCAGAAATACCTGCAGAATTCCACTAATTCTGATGCAGATATTTATCAGCCAGTTGCTGCATTTCACAGAAGAGGATGCATCAAGAAGGGCAATCAAAACTGTCAGAACAGGCAATCTTTTATACAAACATACAAGCAGGAAGCATCTGTACACTTCCCGAGAGCAAGGTGAAAGAAAAAAACCAGTTTTCCATGTTTGTATAGGCAAAAGGTGAATAAAAAACAGAAGGAATAAGCAGAAGCATACAGCGTGTGGCCCAAATAAAATACTTGGGACATAGCTTTAAAATCTATTCTTCATCTAATTTGATGCAGGAATTTCATTGGAAGTAATTTATCCTAAAGAAAGTGGTTTTGCTTTCTAGGTGTTCTGGACTATGGCTAAGAGTAAAAACAATTGATCAGCACATAGAGCAATCTTATTCTAATCTTTTTTTCATACCTGTGGTCAGAATATTCCTACTAAACGGTCTACTGAGGAAGAAGGTGCTTAGACTGGGAGTCCTTCTTTGGGTCTGAGCTTCATCTAAGGTAACAGCTGGCTGGAATCAGAACTGATGTTAAGAACACAAAGTCACAAGCAGAAACTGAAATGCAGAGTGAATGTACCTGCCTTTGGAGAAAGGTGACAGTCAGTGATATCAGTGTTGCCTAAACGGGTAGTTAAGTGCCTAAAGTGGTGTATATTATCACTAAAGTACTTCTGAGGAACCTGGTTGAAGGAAAATCCAGCTATACATCTATCTCTAGGTATCTTTTAATGGAAACACTGTTCCATGGCAGTTTTATTTTGGTTATATTTTGACTTTATCTGTTCTTTTCTCAGGCACAGTATTTGTTCTAGTAAACTCTGATAAAAAGAGGTCAGCTGTGCTGTTTATGTAACTTCTATTTCTGTCTTATTCATGTTCCAACACTACCATTACACTTTGCAATACTTGAGCACAGGATTATGAATCCTTGGTTTCTGGCATTTCTCTTGAGCTTTTTGACAGTAAGAAAAATATCAAGTAGAAAGTCTGGAGGAGGTCAACAGTTTACAACTTTTTATTATTTTAATAATAATAGCACTGCGGTTTTGCTCAGATTAACATGTCACTAGCACCATCAATCTAAAATGCAACGCTTTCCAGGCATCCCTCACCAAGTAAGGAAGGAAATAATAAATAAATAAACTAAATGATATGTATGTACATGCATTTTTTCAATCTTCAGCAAACTAACTGAAAGACAGTGGGATGGAATTCTGTCTGTTCATTACAGCTACTGAACTCTTTATCCTGAACTGTTCTTCGTGTTCATTTATAAAACACATCTGGTGCTAACTTGACTATAGCAACCTGTATGGGTCCGATTTATGTATGGGTCCCATGTATTATATTCATTTTTCTAACATAACTTTGAAGTACATGTCATTATTAATCCACCTTTACAAAATACAGAATCTGCAGGTTATGGACACAAAGCTGTAGGTACTATAACATTTGGTTTTTAAAATCCCATGCAAACAATAGAGCCATTAATTAGACAAGTCAAACATATATCCTTAAATATATCCTAGAAGGAAATTCAGAAAGGTTAAGGTGTTGAGCAGAGGTCATCTGAGCTACAGGTAAGTAAACTTTACTCTTTGAATAACCTCTATTACACTAGAAGTTGCTTTTTTATCACCAGAACAAAATCTCATATTCAGATGAGCATCATGGTGAATGTTTCAGTCACGGTTATTTTCTGCCTCTACTACAGGCCAAGTGTGGAAAAGTTTCTCTCTGTTCATCTACCCCTATTGTGGCCTAAGTATCTCACTCTGCTTGTGTAATGAAATTGATAGGCATCTTAGATGAATGATTCCAGAAAATTAAAAGACAAATATTTCAGGAAATATTTTTTGCCGTAGTCTGCTTTATATTGCAACTACTGGTGATATCTGTGTTTGATTTTTTCTGTATGAAGGCTTTTCTGCTGCTCTTAAACATTTGAAGCATTGAAGACAAATAGGTTTCTCATTTTCTACAAAAGAATGCATATTGGTTTTGTACAGTAGATAAACAGTATGAATGGCCTTGGTTACATTTCATACTTTTACCGAAAAATATTTTCCTTAGTAACTCACTTGACAGTTTAGCCATGGTAAATATTCAATTAATTTATGTCACCATTGTACTGCTTCTCTGATTATCTGAATAATACTTTCCATATTTGTTCCATACTAGCTGGACTCTGAACAACTTTGTGTAGTTGGCTCTGAAATTAACTATAAAATATAATAATTGTATTTTCAGGGAAGAGAAATTAATATTTGAGAAAAAAAAGCCCTAAAATTGCATCTATGTAGAAAAAGGATTACTTAATGCAGTAAATAAAGACCTAATCTAATCAGTAACTTTACTATATTAGTTTTTATACAGTTTTATATATTTGTTTTACATATCATTTTATATATTTGATATTTCATATATACATATATATATATTATATATATTCATATATACAGTTTTATATATCGTTTTATATATTTGTTACTTCATTAATTGCATTGAAAGAAGATGTTTCCTTGAAAAATAATGTGGAGAAAATAGATTTTAAAATAATTATGCACAAACATCAGTATTGATAGAGATTAGCTCTATCTTAATTTGTCCCCAAAGTTTTCATTTGAAACTGAAAACAAAAAAATAACAATATGTATTAAAAAAATATTGTATCCTCAGGACCAGACTGTGGATAGTTTGTATGGTGAGTGGGTTGGAAACTTAATATTTTGTGGAGTTTGCAGAATTTCACAGCACTGAGACATACAACGCAAAACAATCTATGCCTCTTTTCACAGCTGCCAGTGGCACTGGTGTCATAAAGAGGGATTAGGACTTCTTCAGTGACTCCCCAGATGTACTAACTAGGTTCCACAGGTCATTGACTTACATCTAGATCTCAAGACAGGGAATATCATATGTGGATCACGTGGGCAAGTCTTCAGCACTTCTGCAGACTAAGGGAGGAGGTTGCCTTAAAGTCTGCAGAATTAAGATCCTCTAGAAATCCTGGTTCTACTTTTTAATATATTGATGTCAGCATCTACTGGACCTTCTGTGACATAAGGATATTTTATTTAATCCTCCTCTCTAATTTCCTTATGTCCTTTTTTGTATTCCCCACTGTGACTAGTGATAGTTCTTTTACATATTAGTAATCAGAATGAAAATTAAAATTGATGTTTATCAAAGCACTGAATTATAATACAAAAGACACTCATTAATACTGAAAAAGTTGTTTGTGTTGTTGTTTTTTTTCTTTTTTTATTATATAATCTTTTTAACAGAAATGTGTATAAAATTAATCAATACATTATTAGTCTCAGTTCCTATTTATTTACTAGACAATTTTGACACTTGCAGGGGAAAAAAAATAAAAGCTCTACAAAATGATAAGCACCATGAAAGAGATTTTTTTACCAAGGCCTGTAGTGACAGTGATTTAAACTGGATATAAGAAATAAATGTTTTATGGTGAGGGTGATGAGACACTGGAACAAGTTGCCCAGAGAATCTGTACATGTCCTCCCATTGAAAACATTCAAGGTCAGGTTGGATGAGGCTTTGAACAATCTGATCCAGTGAAAGATGTCCCTACCTGTAGCAGAGATGTTGAAATAGATGATCTTTTAAAATCCCTTTTAACCCAGAGGATGAGTAGAGACTGATATTTACCTTCTGTCCAGCAGAATTGTGGTAACAAGCACAAGTAGAACAACCTCAGTAAATTTCTGATATGCTGACTGGGGTAGGGCACAGAAATATTTCTGGATGGCACCACTTGTATCAACTCCACACATGTATTACTAGCTATTGTCAGGCACAGACAACTGGATTAGTGGAATTTGTTTTGATTTGGTCTGGTATATCAAAATTCCATTAAGGACTTGGGTTTAGCAATAGCTCCTGTTACAGGACAATCATAGAACCATAGAATCATAGAATGTCAGGGGCTGGAAGAGACCTCGAAAGATCATATAGTCCAGCCCCTCTGGCAAAGCAGGATCATCTATACCAGATCACAGAGGAACATGTCCAGAAGGGTTTTGAATATCTCCAGAGAGAGAGACTCCACAATTGGGCAGCCTGTTCCAGTGTCCAGTCACCCTCGCAGTGAAAAAAAATCCTCCTCATGTTTAAATGAAACTTCCTATGCCTTAGCTTCCACCCATTGCCCCTTGTCCTGTCATTGGGCACCACTGGTGTAGTGGGTTAGCAGTTACCTGCCCCCCCCACCTTAATAAACCCCGGCTAAAACTCAGAAAACACTCAAGTTAATAAATGAAGCTTTATATTTACAGCAATGCACAATATACAAGCAAATAGTTACAAGATATAACAAATATTTACAGATATATACAGTGAAAAGGTAATACAGACACCATACCCTTCCCGGAGACCAAAATCCCCAAGAGAGGGTAACCAAACCCCCCCCTACCATCTTTCCCCCCTTCCCCAGCCTTATCTCACCACCTGTTGATGCTGCAGATAAGCTGAAGATCAGTCAGAGATTAGTAATAGGAAGGAGTTAGTAGTTTTAGTAGTTTTACTCTGAATTAGCTACCAAGGAGAGACAAAGGGAGAAGCAGCTGCTGTACCAAAGGTTCAGAAGCCCTCTGCTAATCTGGTTGTTTTGGGAACAGTTCTTAAAACAACTTTTTTTTCCTTTTTCAGTAAAACTCAGTGAAGTGACACACTGTGTTTAACTCTCTCTCAGCCAATAGTCTAATTTCTCACTCAAATCCTCCAATTAGCTCAAACCAACACAACTGGGAAGAGCCTGGCTCCATCCTCCTGGCACTCAGCCTTTACATAGTAACAAACATTGATGAGGTCACCTCTCAGTCTCCTCCTCTCAAAGCTGAAGAGTCCCAGCTCCCTCAATTACTGCACGTAAGAGAGATTTTCCATTCACTTCATCATCTTTATGGCTCTGTGCTGGACACTCTCAAGCAATTCTATGTCCCTCTTGAACTCGGGGCCCATAACTGAACACAGTAGTCCAGATGTGGTCTCACCAGGGTAGAGTACAGGGCCAGGAGAGCCTCTCTTGACCTACTAGCTACAGCCCTTCTAATACACCCTCGAATGGCATTGGCCCTCCTGGAACATTGCTGACTCATGGTAAACCTCCTACCATCTCAGACCCCCAAATCTTTTTCCTCTTCACTGCCTTTCAACAGGTCAGTCCCCAGCCTGTATTGACACCTGGGGTTGTTCTTTCCCAGGTGCGAGACTCTACATTTCTCACTGAATGGTAGCACAGCCTTCTGGTGTGGCAGCCACTATACTCAGCTTGATGTCATCAGCAAAATTGCTGGCAGGCACTCTGTGCCTTCATCCAGGTCATTGATGAATATATTGAACAGAACTCTGATATCTGATATCATCAAAGTATTTTTGATAAACTAGGATCTGAAGGAAAAGTATTTACATCCTCACCCGATATCAGAGTAGGTTACCAGAAGTTTAAAAGTCTCATTTCATTGCAAGCTGTATGCCACATGGCCAAGGTCTTACATCATATCCTCAGTAGATATCTCCTCAGTCTATGGACTTAATCCCTGATCAGTGCTTCAACAACAGCTTTTACAAGTTCATTTTCTTTCTTCTATTGCACTTTATGTAGTTAGGTAAAGGCGGAGGCTTTATAAATGCATCTAAATCAAATACACTACCTATATATTTGTATCAAGTGTGAGCATGCGTGGTCTTATTTACTAGAAAGTGCACTTTAATAACATAGTGGATTTTCAACTTCATTGAAATGAAACAGGGAAACTGTAAATCCACAGATTTCACAAATTTATTATACAGCTATACCATCAGAAATTCTAGAAAGAAGTTAGAAACATCTCTCTGTGTTAAAACTGTGTCTTCTGTAACAGATGCTTGGCAACAGTATGCCTCACTATGAAAAGAAAGAAAAAACACAAAATGTTGCTTTTCTTTCCAGACAAGATGAAAGTCATAGAGCAAGACTGAAGGGGAAAGGTTGGCGAGAAGGAAGTTGGCTCTAGTTTCCAAAATGGAACCCTTCTTCATCTGTAATTCATGCTTAAAGCTTTGTATTCACCCTTGGCTTTGTTTCTAGTTGGATGGGAAACAGTTTTACAAAGCTATTTTCTCTCAAAATCAAATGAGATTTCATTAAGGGCCAAAATGGAAAAGAAAGATTAATCTGGCAATTTGCCTGATTAGCTGTGTGGAAAACACTGGTCATGTTACACATTTCTCCTGTGCCTACTTTATTTTTTGTATCTTTTAATGCATATGTTTCTTATCCTCATCTTTCCTTTCTGTCAATGAAAAGAAGGTTGTCATGGAAAAAAAATATTTTATATGGAAATATTAATAATTTGTGCACAGCTTTTAAAATTTCCCACTGGAAAACATCAACAACCCATTCTTTCACACTGCCAAGTGTTATCTATAATTATTTCTAAATTACAATTTGATAGTTGAAACTAGAGATACACCAAGGACAGTTTGACAGAAACCTTGATAAGAATGCTAGTAGAAGCAAATTTACACAGGAGGGATTATTAGTTATACTGATCATGTACTAAGTGTTTTATTTTTTCCCTCTTCACAGACACTGAAACCAATCGCAAATTTGTAGGGTATTGCTGGTCCTCTGCACTGCATTACTTAGAGTCCTCTTCACTGAAAAGTTTCCTATCTGCATAAGCAGATAAACTGAATAGAAACACTGAAATTAATACTCTGACAGAAAAGTTCTGTAGGACTATGTTCCAAGTACAAGAAAAAAGTTTTCCTTGATGTGATGGCAGTGTATTTCATTGTAAATGTTTTTTGTTTTTTTTTTTCCCATATAAATATTCAAGCTAGGAAAAAGTATTGAAGGCTGTATTAGCATTTCCCCATTATGATTTTTTGCATGCTATAAGGCTATTAGGCAAAATGAAAAAAGTGAGCAGGACTAAGGCCAAGCTGAACATTTATGCTTAGCAAAGAAAGTTTGTAATAAAATAATTCAGTGAACCGAAAATTCTGATAGAATATAGATGCTCATACTGTGCCCATAGTCATCATTAGGACATATTTTCGTAGACAGTTGAAGAACAATAACACGCCAAGGAAATTTTTAAAACCTATGAATAGTTACAAAAGGGTATCTAATACTCTTCTGATATACTTTATAAACAGACCTAGAAGAAATAGACTGTTTATGCTCAGTTTGTTGAAATTCATTTACCTATTAGATCTTGTGATATGGTGAACAGTATTGATTCAAGGCTCCTATTTTTCATATTTTCAAAACACACTTTTCAAAGATAAAGGATCGCAATAATTACTTGGAAAACTTCAGTTTCACCTAGCATTAAATTTCAGTCTATTCTAGTGTTAATTTTTAGAAACAAGATAAATTGAATATTTTTCTCAACATCATTTTTTGATGGAAAACAGATTTCAGCAATAGTAAATGATTTCCTAATGTATGCTTTCTCCATGGAAACTTAAAGCTGCTGAAAACCAAAATCTTTATTTTATTAAAAATGTATGGCAAAATTTCAAAGTTTTATTGAGTATATATGTTATTGTATAAACTAATAAAAGATGTAGTTTAATTTCATCTTTTCCCTTTCTTCTTTATTTACCAGGAACTGCTCTTGGAAATCCTAACAAGAAGCTAGAAATATCATCTTAGAGTAAGTTAAAAGAGGAAACCCCAGTAAATCAGAAGATTAAATAGTCTCACGAGAAAGCCCAACATTTAGAGAAAAAAAGGAAACTATATTTTCTATCAAATACTAAACAGAAATGACACAAGAAATATTTGAGTTAGCTATTTCCTCCAGAAAGCCAAAAATTTGTTCTTATTAATGTAAATAATGTGCATTTCCCAATAAGCTTTAGTTAAATCTAGTTTCTGTTAATGTGTAGATGCCTAATGAAAAGGGCATATATTACTTACAATACTGTTAATGCTTCTTTCTGGAAATCCACATGGTGGATTGCACTGACTAAGAATGCCGCTGGCACTGGTAATTCACAGAATCATAGAATCACAAAGTGATAGGGTTTGGAAGGGACCTCTGAACATCATCTCCTCCACCCCCCCTCTTTGAGCAGCACCACCCAGAATAAACCACACATGAACACATCCAGGCAGGTTTGGAATGCCTCCAGATATGGAGGCTTGAGAACCTCTCCAAGCAGCCTGTTCCAGTGCTCTGCCACTCTCACAGTGAAGAACTTTTTCCTTGTTTGTATGGAAACTCCTGCATTCTGGTTTGTGTCCACTGCCCTTTGTCCTCTCACTGGACACTGCTGGGTCTGGCTCCACCCTTCTGACACTCACCCCTTTGATATTTATTGAGCATTAACGAGATTCTGCCTTCTTTTTTTCTGCTTGAAGATCTTCCAACAGTAAGTCAGAAAGCAGAAAAAAACACCTTGAGATTCAGATGATCAGGCACACCTACTAGGGAAAAATAGTAGCAGAAAGGTGTGTTTCAAAGCTCAGACAATTGTGTTAGTAGGAGTATCCTGCTATGTGAAAAAAAAAAATGCTTGGAAATTTTATGAACCACTTAGATACATGAACGGTAAATTAAATTTAATTTCTAAACATGTTTAAGAATCATCCTCAGTGTATTCCTGAAACAGAATAATGCAAGAAAATGGCATGAGGGGTTCTGACACAAAATTTCACATAAATTAGCTCACCAATCAACCTCCTAGACACTGCTTCACATTACTGCACTACTCTGGGCCAATAAAGGGTCAATTATTTACACTATGTTACAAGTATGACAAAATGGAGAAGACACTTCTCAATAATGGCAATCTTAGTGTTTGTGGCATTTGCTATAATGCAGGGACCTGGTGTTTTACCAACATTACTGGAGTGTTAAGGACAATTAAAAAGCATATGCTAGGTCTATTTTTCCATAGATTTGGCTAGAAATCATAGTTTGCATCTAAGAAACACTTTTCCAATGAAAATGTTCTTCCAAAACGGTTTTAGTTTTGCCAAAATGACATTTTCTTAGGGGAAAAATAGGAACATGTTCCCAAACAGTTTTAGATATGATTCATGGCAATAGGCAGCTGCACTTGAACTGCAAGACAAAGCTGAGATCTTTAGCTAACTTGAATTTTGTTTAAGAAGCTGAAGTAACAAACTGAAGGTTGAAGAGTATTTTTAAAGAAATATTTAGAGACTGACACAATTTTTCTTACCATCATGAATCAATTTTGAGTGAAAGTCCTAATGAGCCACAGGACTATCTTCGTTGTGGATTGTTCCACCATATACAGTATGTCAGATTGAACTGTTGGGAGTCTGACAAAGTATATAAAAATGAAAAAGCCCAGGACTATCCATGTCACTTCTATAACAACTGAAACGTGGTATGAGATAAAGAGCTGAAAAAAACCCTTTAATTTGGCCTCTAACTTTGCCAAGAACTCATTAACTAATAACTTGTTTAGCAACCTTCTCACTGAGTGAAAGAAAACTTCTACATTATTGTGATAATACTTATCTAATCTTAATTTAGCTGTTTGCTACTGTGTTTTTGTCTCACATTCACACTATAAAGTTCAAGTATCAGAGGTGTGAGGGAAGCATTTGACTTCCTTCTGTCCTAAGTAGCCGTTAAGATGAGGTAGAGAAAAAAGAGGGGGAAAGTAACTGTAATAAAGAACTACAGATTCAGCACAGTGCCCAGGCACTCTGCAAGAGTTCAGTTTTTGCACAGTTTGACTAAGCTTCCCCAGTAAAAGGTCTAAGCACACAACTGGAATTATCTCAAGCCTAGTATGTCAGATTTCCTATTCAGTTAATACACAAGCTTTTATTAATTAATCTATTTGGGTTTTGAACCTTCACAAACTGTGGAAAAGTGCCTTGTTGCCTGATAATTTCATAGACATTCCTTCATCTTTTATTGGAATATATAGTGAATGACCTAGCCTTTTCTTCTTTCCTAAATTTGATGATGTTTTTGTGGGTCGAGGCAATCTCAAGCACAAATCCAGGCTGGGCAGTGACTGGCTGGAGAGCAGCCCTGCGGAGAGGGACTTGGGGGTGCTGGTGGATGAGAAGCTCAGCATGAGCCAGCAGTGTGCACTTGCAGCCCCAGAAAGCCAATCAGATCCTGGGCTTCATCAGGAGAATTGTGGCCAGCAGGTCGAAGGAGATGATTTTCCCCCTCTACTCTGCCCTGGTGAGACCCTACCTGGAATATTGTGTCCAGTTCTGGAGCCCCTATTACAAGAGGGATGTGGGCATGCTGGAGTGTGTCCAGAGAAAGGCCATGAGGATGATCAGAGGGCTGGAGCACCTCTGCTATGAGGACAGACTGAAAGAGTTGGGGCTGTTCAGTCTGGAGAAGAGGAGGCTCCCAGGTGACCTTATTGTGGCCTTCCAGTATGTGAAGGGGGCCTACAAGAAAGCTGGGGAGGGACTTCTTAGGCTATCAGGCAGTGACAGGACTAGGGGGAATGGAGCAAAGCTGGAGGTGGGGAGAATGAGACTGGATGTGAGGAGGAAGTTCTTCACCATGAGAGTGGTGAGATCCTGGAATGAGTTGCCCAGGGGGGTGGTTGGGGTCACATCCCAGAGGCTGGATGAATCTCTGGCCAGTATGATATAGGGTAGGGTGTCCCTGGGCATGGCAGGAGGCTTGGAACTAGATGATCTTTGTGTTTCCCTCTAACCCTGATTCTATGATCGGTCCTGACCTTCGATCTGATATTTCCATTCAGTACTCTCTGGGTTTTTTGTTTTTGTTTTTGTTTTTGGTTTGTTTTGTTTTTTTTTCTGGCAGCAGATATTACTTTTTAAATGTACACTTATTTATCTTTAAGTATTTTAAATTTCTTCTGATTGTACTTTATACATTGGCCTAGAAGTTGAAGTCTGTGAAATCACAAACCCTCAAGTTTTGATATGTTTTTCAATTTTTTTGCTTTCTTTTTCAATTTATTTCAGTTATTTGACTTCCAAGATGCTGTTCTGTCCAAAATGTTCAGTTTCCTTTTCTCTCTTTTTAATTTTATTTATAAGTTTTTTTCTGTTTAATCATCAAAGCTGCATACTTGAGTTTGTTTTCAATGTGTTTTCTCAACTGATCTTGTCACATTCTCTAGCTCCTAGGTCCTTCTTTTTTTTTCCTTCATTGTATTTTATCTGTACATCTCTGTAAATGTATATTTGCATCTACTTGCTGCTGTCTGAGCATTCTTTTGTCCTTTCTCTCTCTACCACCTTTTATTCTACCACATTTCTCTCTCTTTTTCTCTGTTACTCTGTATTAATTATATCAGTTCAATTAATCTTACAATTATGTTTTTAAACCAGTACCTAGCAGCAGAAACTGAAGAAGATACTCTGTAAGAGATCTGAATGAAAGAGTAACTCAAAAGATAGTACCAACATCAACAACAACAACCTAGAATATTTTTTAAAAATCAACTTGTTCTTTAAGAATGTGATGTGGCTAAAACAGTGGTTTTAACTAAAGTATACGAGTGAAAAAAGGTTGCAACACAACAACTCATATTAGGGAATTAGGTTAATGAAAAAATTTGGCCTAGGAAATGATATTTCAGGGCTACTGAACAACTTTCAAATAGATGCCAGTGACCCTCAAACTCCTTTATACTGTGTGCATAATTGCTTTACATATTCTTAACTTGGCTTTCATTACCCTGAGGGTATGAACAGGATTACCTCATCATACATAAATAAATAGTATTTATTTAACATAGTCAGTTAATCATTCTTGAACAAACTCCATGAGTCTTTTAAACACATTAAAGCCTCCAAGGCATTTTATTCTGGCACAGAGATATACTGTCAGGCATCCTGGTAAGTCTTTGATACTGGAGTAAAATGTAGGCATCACTCAAAGTAATGGCAGACCTCCCATTCGTTTCTAGAAATCCAACTAATAATATATATAATAAATATAAATGCATATATACACACACAGAGAAAACAATTCTTGTTTTTTATAATTTTGAGTAAAAATAATCACTTCCATTCTGTGATATTGTAACTAATTTCTTTGATAGGAATGATACAAACATTACGTGATGTTCCTGTACCCACTGGAACATTATAGAATGCCATGAATGTATTCTAAATGACAAAAAAATGTAAGGTTGCCCACATATGTTATTTTATCACATTGTTCCTAACACAATGCATAAGTTTCTAGATGAATATTTTTGATAGATTGTGAATTTCATTGTGATGAACCCAATTCATAGTATTTATTATCAGTTTCCATGTCATGATGGATTTTGCATTCCCTATGAAATCTAAATCAAAACCTGAAATTTGAAAAGAAATCTATTGAATTTCAGCATAGTGTAATCACAACAGAGCTAAAATTGGATGAATGAGGTGAAATAAATGGTTTGAATTAGCCAGCTGTGATTCCAAATACTCAGTGAGGAGGCTAGCACTTCAGCTGGCATAACTCAGCAAAAAGCCATTGAGGTAATTGGAGCCACACTAATCTCTATTAGAAAAAATATTTCCATTTTCTTCTTCTTCATCATCCATCTCACTCAGAATCAATTTCAAACCACATTACTATTTTATTGTCTATTTTATTTTCATTCAGTGACATGGACAGAGGAATCGAGTGCACTCTCAGCAAGTTTGCAGATGACACCAAACTGTGTGGCACAGTCGACTTGCTAGAGGGGAGGGATGCCATCCAGAGGGACCTGGACAGGCTGGAGAGGTGGACCCAGGCTAACCTCATGAAATTCAACAAGGCCAAGTGTAAGGTCCTGCACTGGGGTCAGAACAATCCCAAGCACAAATACAGGCTGAGCAGTGACTGGCTGGAGAGCAGCCCTGAGGAAAAGGACCTGGGGGTCTGGGTTGATGAAAAGCTCAGCATGAGCTGGCAGTGTGGACACCCAGCCCAGACAACTGTGTCCTGGGCTGCATCAAGAGCAGTGTGGCCAGCAGGGCAAGGGAGGTGATTCTCCCCCTTTACTCTGCTCTTGTCAGATCCCACCTGGAGTACTGTGTGCAGTTCTGGAGCCCCCAGCACAAGAAGGACATGGACCTGTTAGAGAGAGTCCAGAGGAGGGCCACGAAGATGATCAGAGGGCTGGAGCACCTCTGCTATGAGGACAGGCTGAGAGAGTTGGGGCTTTTCAGCCTGGAGAAGGCTTTGAGGAGACCTTATAGTACCCTTCCAGTATCTGAAGGGGGCCTACAGGAGGGCTGGGGAGGGACTATTCACAAGGTCTTGTAATGACAGGACGAGGGGGAATGGGTTTAAACTGGAAGAGGGAGATTTAAACGGGATGTTAGGAGGAAGTTCTTTACAGTGTGAGAGGTGAGATACTGGAACAGGTTGCCCAGGGAGATTGTGGCTGCTCCTTCCTTGGAGGTGTTGAAGGCCAGGCTGGATGAGGTCTTGAGCGACCTGTTCTAGGTGAAGGTGTCCCTGCCTATGGCGGGGGGTTGGAACTGAGTGGTCTTTGAGGTCCCTTCCAACCTAAACCATTTTATGATTCTATGATTATGGTTGAACATTTTACTGGATTTGTCTGTGTTATGCAGATTTTTAATGATCAGAAAAGTGTGTATGATTTAGTAGCATAAGATGGCATATGGATATTTTAAAAACAAGTCACATTTGCAGACAGAAAAAAATAAATTCAGTTTACAGTATAATTATTTATAATTATTTTTACAATTATGTTCTTATTTCTCTAACATTACCTGAAGCTGACTGTGAGAAAAGCAACGCTAGCTATAAACACAAACTAATATAAAATTCACTACAAAACACCCACACAAATCCAGTCTGAGTAGTTCAAAGTTAAATTACATTTAGAAAAATATTTGCCTATATTTTCAAGAGAGTATGACAATTAAAGAATAAGAATAATTTATATTATTTTCACAAAAGGCCAATTTCACTTTCCACTGTTCCTACTCAGACAAACATGATTAACAGTACATCTTTATCCATCTTCATAACTATTGTAAGCTTTCCTGCAATCAGGAATTATGCAAGGCAATTAAAATGCTATGTAAGTAAGAAAAACTATGTAACATGCAAACAACAGGATTGTTTATGAAACCTACATATGGAAACAAATTCTAAAGATGAAACACAAAATGTGTCAATTTGTTATCACAAAGAGCCTGTCAGAAGTTTGCTCTTTTTTGTTCCATTTCAAATGACACTATGGCTTTCTCAATAACTTTAAAAGTGCTACAACTTAAGCCAGTAGACCTCAAACCATTTCAGTTGACTTATGCATCTACTTAAGAAGCCACTGCCTCACACTGTCTTGTTAAGCTATGATAAATAATGACAGATGAATGTACAACAGAATAATATTTTAGTGGTTTATGAAGCCAGTTAGAATTATAGCCATGGTCCAGGTGACCCTTATGTACAAATACACACATTTTTTCAATTGAATTCTTAAAATTATGTGCATGGCTGCAGTTTTTTCACAGCACAAATACTTTGCTTGGTCACTGCTTATATGACGTTTATGCTGTGAGCCACTCCTTTGTCTCACATGGAGATCTTAAATAGGCTGATCCAGAAGTACAGGTTCACTTCAACAAATGATAAATATGATATATAACCTGACAACTGTAGGCAATTAATTTAATTTACTGTGTCCAGTAAGAGGTTAAAATGTATGACAGTCATAAAGAAAATAGATAAATATGATTTTGTAAAGTCAAATAGAATGGCCAAAGAGGGAAATAACTTGGCTCATGCCAGTAAGTAAATACATTGCTGTCTCAGATAGCTCATAATCTTGATTTAAAAGCATTAGGATTTTTTCTCAGTTGCCCAGAAACTATCATGCTATGCTCAATGTATCAGCTCTGCCCAAAAGTAGGAACATTTATCCTAGACACAGGCTCAAATATCAGTACATAACATATTCTACAGACGAAATAAGCTGGCTGTGATTTATCTTTGTAAAAGTTGACCAGATTACAAAGAAAAGAAAGTGTTTATTAATAAAAAAAAGTCGTTTCACAAACCAGACTACAGATTAAAAAAAGAAAAAAAAAGTTTTCTATCTTACATCACTTTAAAGAAGATATGGCAAGTCATTGAAGACACAGTTAAAAAATTTATGGCTGCAGCTGATTATCAGGAGAAGCCCTTATTTCACCATAAAAATAGCATTTATTGTTTCATAGTAAATTTTTATTAATCCAAATAAATCTGCTTTCAAAACAAGCTAAACTCTGATGTTTCTAGACATCAATCTGATGTCTGTATCTTAAATCATCAAAACACATACATTACCAGGAAAAAAAAAACAAAAAAACATGTATATGGATGTTCTGTCTTTTCTACCTTGACTTCCACTGCTCTACCAGCTGTCTGTTACGTATACATAACATAGGATTTTCTGCTAAATACTCTGTTTTGGGGAGAGAGTTTCTTATGTTAACTTAGCTGCTTTCACTAGAATGAGCCCTGCATCAGGAATGGATAATTTTCACTGCTATTGAAGTTTTAAAAAAAAAGCATAGTTATGATTTTTATAAATTGAAATGTATATGTCATATTCATGATAGTTATTTTGGGGTTTCTGCTTATTTATGCATGCTCTTTACATCCACACCAGGTTCTGTTTACACCTCTCCTGCTTTCCCCATCTGTAGTCTCAAAAACTAAAGAAAAGATGGGACAAAATCAGTGATTTGGTAGATCTACATAAGCAGAACTGTGAAGTGACCAAACTACCAATCAAAATGTTACTTTAAAAAATTATCTCTATTCCAGTTTAACATTTGCCATTATATGATTATTCTTTCTGACTTACATATTCATACACAATTGGATAATTCTCCTGAAGTATTATAGACTTAGTTATGTGTTTATGTTAATATCTCAAATTAGATATTCAGTCTATGTTCAAGCACAAGAAAAATCTTGTGTACAGGAATTCTAAAACATATAAGAATTTACATTAAATCAGTTTTCTGTTTGGATGTCTTCCTTGAAGTTTATTAATTATTTTCTTATTTTAGCTAAACTCTTTATTACATTTTGAATGTGGCTCAAAATGCATTTATAACATATTTTATAATATATTTTGTAGAACAGAACATGCAGTGAAAATTTTCAATATTTTGAAGGTTCTCATTACTGTTGTAATCTCTTTTGCAGCATGGTAAGACTGGACAAAATTTAGGAAAATTATGGAATATTCTTTTCTTTCAATGTTATGTCTATTTGTTCCTGGCTGATGCTAAGACTCTCTTTCTGTTTCTGCAATCTGAATTTCTAGCAAGAACTGTGTTCACTTTTTCCATCTGAAGTGACCTTTGCCAGGCTTCCTCTAGTACTGAACCATATGCATATGGGTCATCTTGGAGTGGAAAAAATAATTTCCTATAGGAAAACAGTAAGATTGGGATATTGTTGTCCAGAAAAGAAAGAAAATATACACATTTTGGCTTGTATTGGACTATCAGTCATTCCTATGAGCTTGTCCAATACCACAATGTACTTTGCAAAACCTGATTTAAATTCTTTCCATTGAAGAGGAAGCCATAGCTTTCCACTTCAGCCAGCTGTTGCTTCACTTGGTTGCACACTATCCAGAGAATGCTGCTGTGCTTCCATTTTCTATTAGAGAAGAAAATTTCTAGTTGTTATGGTATGTTTAAAAATTTGACAATTTGTATAGAAATGTATAGTAAAGATGTAAAACAAGATGTGATCACTGTAGTAGTAATGCATATCTAAGTTTGTGAGGTTATTTCTGAAGAGAAAAAGTACTGAGGAAAGGTTTCCAGTTCGTAAAAGGTACTCAGAAGGAAACAAGAGTGCTGGGAACATGCAGTGTTTTCCTTACATGAACTCAAAGGAGTCTGTGAAACATTGGAACAATGTTCTTAAAATCAGTTTCTACCAGAATTGTTTCTGGTAAAATTTTTCTTTTACTTCCTCAGCCTTTCCTCATGAAAGAGATGCCATCACATGTCCCAGTGGCCTTTCATTGAACTGTCCAGCTATGTCCATGTTTCTCTTGTACTTCACTAGCTTCTCTACAATGACTTTATGGGATGTAATGTGAAAAGTCAAAATAGATAATATCCAACACTCTCCCCTCATTTACCAAAACAGTTGCTACATCATAAATAGTTAAGAGGCTGAGCAGGTGTAACTTCCCTTTTGTGAAGCTGTGTTGACTATTCCTAATCCACTTTTGTACTTGTCTGGCTTTCCTGTAAGTCCCTTTCATGTACTGGAAGCATGCTATAAGGTAACTCCCCATAGTCTTTATTTCTTCAGACTGAACAGCCCAAACTCTCACAGCCTGTCCCCACAAGTGAGATGCTTCAGACCTCTGGTCATCCTCTGAACCTGCTTCAGCAATTCGATATTCTTATGCTGGGGGCATCAGAACTGGACACAGTACTCCAGGCCAGGTCTCATGAAAGCAGAAGGTAGAGCAGTGGTGTTCCCCAGAGTACGGTATTGGGACCAGTTCTGTTAAATATCTTTAACAATTATCTGGATACAGACATCAAATGCATGGTCAATAAATTTGCAGATTACACCAAGCTTCAATATGTCTGAGAGTAGGAAGGCTCCACAGAGGCATCTGCACAGGCTGAATTGACGGGCCAAGGCCAACTGTATGTAGTTCCTGAAGATTAAGTGCTAGGTACTGCACATTGATCACAATAACCCCATGCATTACTACAGCTCAGGGAAGACTGTCTGGAAATCTGCCTGGTGGAAAAGTTGCTGGGGATGTTGGTTGACAGCCAGCAGTTTGCACAAGTGGCTAAGAAGGCCAATGACATGCTGACTTGTATCAGGAACAGTGCAGCCACCAAGACTAGAGAGCTGATTTTCCCCTTACACCTGACACTGGTAAAGTCACTCCTCAAATACTGTCTCCAGTTTTGGCCCCTCACTACAAGAAAGACATTGATATATTGGAGTCTGTCCAGAGAAGGGCAATAGCACATGTCTCATAAGGAGTAGCTGAAGGAACTAGAGTTTGGCCTGGAGAGAAGGAGGCTGAGACATTATTACTCTCTACAAGAACCTGAACGGAGGTTGTAGTGAGTTGAGTGTTGACTTCTCCCAAGTAAGAAGTAATTAGACAATAGGAAATTACCTCAAAGTGAGCCAGGGGAGGTTTACATTGGATATTATGAGAAATTCCCTCACTGAAAGGCTTATCATACACTGGAAAATGGTGTCTGGGGAAGTGGTTGAGTCATCATCCCTGGAGGTATTTAAAAGATATGAATATATGCTGTGTAGGGACACGGTTTAGTGGTGGACTTGGCAGTGTTCTTTATGGTTGGACTCTATGATATTAAAGGCACTTTGCAACCTTAATAATTCTATGATTCTTTCATTCAAAATATGTAAGAATTTATAATAAAAAGCCCTTAATATAATAAACTTTTATTTTATCTTGGGGTTACAAGAAAAGAAACTATATATCAATTACTTCAGTCCATCATACTAAGACATTATTTACTTAAGAATAGCCTTCAATGATTTTAAAATAACAGATTTTTTAAAATAAAGCTACTGAAATGGGATTATATATTTCAGCACACCCCAATCATGTATCCAACAACAGTCAGAATTCTGACTTGTGGCACTTGATAAGTTACACAGGATGTATAAAACCAAGAGATGAAGGTTTGACTTGGTATCATAGCAACACCAGTAGATAAGTTTAAAATTTCTTTTAAATAGTAGGCAATCTGTTCAGAGTTCTGCAAGAACCAGATGCTTACACAATGAAGTGTGAATGTTTTATGAAAAATGACACTAAAGTAGTTCTATTTCATCTGCACAGACAAGTAGTATTTATGATGGCAGAAAATCTAGTAGACAAATTTAAAGCCAGCCTCAGTCAGAATGAGTAAACTGCCAGGGAAAAGGGAATTCTATGTGTCCCTGTTTCCTCTGGGTCATATTACCTAAATTCATTGCAGGAATGTTAAGCACGTTGCTCTGGAGTACTGATTGCACAATGTTTATATTCCATCACAAGTTGAATAGAGGGACAACAATTATTTTGAATTCTTTCACAACTCTGAAAATAGAAACTTAAGCGAATTTGCTTTTCTAGTATGGTTATAGCAATTATTACTTAACTATTACTTAATGCAAGACAACTAATTTACAGAGTCCACTTGCATAGCTGAATTCTAAGTGAGATACCTGTGCTATGCCTCAGCTGATTAGTCGGAGTGCTACTAGTGTAGCTATTGTAGCTGAAAATACAGATGAGCATGAGCCAGCTTACATTTGACCTGGTTTTGGAGCTTGTGTGGGATTCAGACTATCACATATTGAGTAACTCATCCTGACAGTGGTGAAAACTTGGAGGAAAAGCTAGCAATGATCTACTGGAAGACTGAAGTTTATTTTGAAAAGCAGTTCAAGTCATGGTTGATGGTGCCAGTCCAGCTCTATTAAACTTGATGCCAGAGCTAATGATTCATATCTGTTTTTTTCAACAAATGTTAATCTATGAACATACAGAGATTACCTCAATGAGTTTAAACTGAAATACAAACCACAAAATACAATTTAATCTAATTTACAACTCTGTATTTTTGTTACAACCTCTAGCTAGGTTATTATATCAACTCCTTTAACATGTCTGCAAGCTTTAAGGAATCAAAAAGAACCTAAGGTTTGCTGCTAGGACTTTGGGGCCCCTTTCAGGGAAAGCTTTTTAAATAGCTAGCCAAGAAAGGAGATAAAAGTATGACCATCAAATAGGTGACAATTGTAATTTGTTAGCCATAATAAGAAAAATAAATGAATTTTTAAAATCTTCTTTCACATATGAAGACTAGTGATGAAAAGAGTAAATCACACTTCAGGTTCACTGAAAATCAGTTTGAGTAAGTACTAGGAAGTCATCCATGAGTAAGAATCCCAAATGTAATAAAAGAAAAACAATTTTAAAGAAGTGGGAGTAGTAAGTCCAGTTCTCATTTGCCTGATAAATCCTGAATCTCTCTCTAGACTATAGTGTAAGATACACCATAAAAGAGCATGAAAAAGAGAGAAGATGAGGGAAGCCATCATGGAGTTTCAGATAATGCCTTTAATTTGTAGCCTATGTGAGAGATGCTGAACATTGTCAGTAAATCTGTGACTGTCTCTTTTTTCCAGTTTGTGACAGAAATCTGAGGGCAGCACTAAGCCCTAATATTCCTGCCTGGCCCCCTCCAGGGCCATCAGTCCCTGCCCCAGTGATGCTGCAGCAGCAGGTCAAGCTCCCTGTTCCCCAGAGCTGTGCCCTGCTTGGCCATGGGCTGGGCCATGCTGGGCCACATTCCCAGGGAGATGCCTGATGCCCAGGATGGGGGCTGCTTACAGGGACTGTCCTGCTCCCTGGCTAGGGCAGTGGGACAAGTCCTGGCTGTCAGGCCCTGTCCTGCCCACCCCCATGGAGGGCCTCCAGCCAGTGGAGTGCCCTTATACTAACCAAAAGAGCACAGGCTCAGGGCTGATCTAAAATGGGACTTCTCCACTAGTGGGTCAGTATTTGGAGTGCAGCTTCCCAAGACCACTAACGCGTATTAGTGCACTCAGAATCTTGACACCTTCTTTTGATAACAATTTAACAACCGAAATCAGTTTGCCACTCTTAAGCTAAATACTTCTAGACTGTGCTACAAGCTGCAAAGTAACCTAATGGGAAGATTCCTGAAGTTAGTTCAGAAATACAAGAGTTTACTATGATACACAGTTTAATTAATGTTCTGTTTTTCAAAAGGATATAAACAGGTTATAAAGGTTTTCGTTGTTATTGGCAACTCCAGTGAAAGTCAAAATGTATTGCAGGAGTATTGCTTCATTTATTTTCACTTTCAGGATGCTATATGAAGAACGGATTATAACTGCTACTGTCTATAGTGTCAGCTTTGCCAGCTACCATGTTTAAAATCCTAAGAGACTCCTGCATGTTTAAACATTTTTCTTCTTTTAGCTATGTCACTGCTGCTATTACTTTTCTGTTTATGAACTGTGTCATGCCTTGACATTTAAAAACCATTACAACTTTGCCTTTAGAAATAATTATCATTAGAGTGATATTTCCTATACTGGCATACTCTAATCACATAGAAAAATCACTTCAAGAATATGTGGTTTGTTAAAGATCCTTTCTAAACTCCAAAAACTAGAGAGAGAGGGTCAAAAAGTAAAAATATTTGCATCATTTTAACTTTCGTAGTATTTTGGGGTTTTCCCTTTAATTTAATAGTTCCTGATAAGACATTAATTTCTACTACAGCTACAATAAGTTTGCAGCAGATGCTTAAGATTACTGAATAATCCAGGATTTTTCCAGAATGTGAGGCTGACTGAGATTGTTTTGGTTTCTGGGCATCAGTTGAATCATCTCCAACAGCCTGGATCTATGCCCAGTGAAAGCCTCTTGAGTTCGTACCAAAGAAAAGCACACATCTAAAATCATTAAATCTTTTTGAAAATAATTGCTTATGCTAACCTGTGGAATAAACAAAGCAATAAAAATTAATAAAAACTCACCAAACTACTTTAAACATACAGTCCAAATGCTGCAGGCATAAATTAATCTACTGTCAAAGGCATTAACATCTTTAAAGACTGGAGAATTGAAGCATGCTTCAGAACTATGCAACAGTGTGAAAACCTAACGTTATGACACAGGCTCTGTTTAGGTAGTGCCTAGGAAACTACCTACATAGCAAGAATTTGGTTAGAAGGAAATCAGACTAGTTTGAGGTAAATTGATTTTGCAGTAATTTAGCAGATCTATGTATTAGACATCTCCACGTCTTCCAGTAGAAAATGGTATGAGCATAATTCACTAGATTTATAGCAGATATCAATAATTAGAAACACCTTTGTGGTTTTGTTGCACATCATCTGTGAAAAATCAAGAAATATGTGGACGTTGTAAAGAATAATTTCTTCAAGATTCTGTAAAAGATGTTTTTCAATATTCTAATTAATATTGCATACATTAATATAGTGTTCTTCCTACAAATACATCTGTACATACAATAGTATGAGTCGCTGTTTGAAAGAAACTGGGCAGACTTTTAATGAATTATAACTTGTCATGTGATGAATACAGTGAGATGCATAAAACTACAAAATTAAATACTTAGAAATTTACCTGCTGAAGAGCTAAAGAAATAATTACTGGCAGCTTTCATTCTGTAATGAATAGTTGAAAGTATTTAGTATGAGCAATAGATCCCTTCAGAACCCTCCACCCAGAGAAATATGCAGGAAAGCTTCCTAGTCATTCAGTCTCATCACTTCAGATTAGGACAATAATTTCTTTAGCTGTTTGATTGCCAGCTGTGGTTGATTTCAATCACAACAGTTCAGGGCCTGTCTCTGAAAACGGATATTGGTATCTAAAACCTGTGTCGGAAAATGTAGTCGAAAACACCATACTGGCTGAGCACCTAGACACTTTTATTCCACTTGAGCTCATATGGGACAGTGAGAATGTGGAATTTCTAGGGATGCCTGATCTGGCTCCAGTGAAAATGTAATCATGCATTCTTTATGGTGTAAACTGATCACAGAAGGAAACTTTAGTTAATAAAGTAATGGTCAGAGCACTTACCTAGGCAACAAGAAACTAGCACCAAGACATCTTACCACTTCATTACCCCCAGTAAGTAGATTTCAGAATAATTTTTCTTTCAGTATTTTTCTGGTAGAATGCACTTTTTGGGTATTTTTTTCTACACTTCAGTATAACAGGAAGTGAAATTACAGAACCTCTTTGGTACCGATTTTGAATTAGATTTTACTCAAATTGACTTCAGAATGCACAGAGAGACAAATTTATCCACTCACATCCTTATGTGTGTGTGTAATCAACAAGCAAAGAAATATCAATAATATGAGCATTAAAAGGTTCTCTGCATGATAATGTTACATGTAAGTGCATTTCTCCCCTGCATAGTGACTAAAATGTTTTAATATTGCAATTTAAATACTCAGTAGGCTTCTGTTATACAGTACTGTTAGGTAGGCTTTCACTAGATTGTTGTGGGGAACTAACAGCTTTCTTGGGAGCAGACTAATAACTTTTAAACTTAGTTTCTTTAGAAGACAGCTATCAAAATAATTTGCCTTCTCTCAGGTTGTTTACAAAGGCCTAAAATACAACATAGCAACAGAGGAGCGTGAATAACAAAAGACAAAAATATCTAAGTCAGAGAGGCAAATGTAGCAAAATCATTGACTACATCTGTTTTCATTTTTCACAAAATATTGATTTTATACTTAATAAACTGGTTTCCTACTTCTTAAACTTTGAATATTTCTTAACTCCTCTTAAGACTAGGATTACAGAAGGTTTCTGTGCAGAAAGCATATTTCTCCTTTATCTCACAATTTTAGTAACAACTCGTTCTTGCCTAACTAAATATTTGTTTCCTTACAGTTGAGAAAACTTTACACAAGTTACGGAAAAATCAGCTCTGTGCTTTCCGGCTGTCTTGAAGATCTGTATGGTATTATTATCAGGAGCATGGAGTGATTTGTATCACACTTATTGATTTCAGACCACCACAAAGTGGGATAAATGTTATTCACCAACGTATATACACTTAATGCTATCACTTCATAGTCATCAATGTAAACAGCAACTGATTTGTTCAAGTATTACTGTGCACTGACTGTGCAGTGGTCACACTAAACATTTTTCCTCACAAATTATATAACTCACATCTGGTGCCTCAACCTTGGGACCTCTGCCATGTACTGCTATATCACTGCTTTTTTGGCATAAACTTTTTTTCTACCAGCTTTCAAACTTTTCATACTTTTTACATGTTGTGATAAATATGCACTTTAATTCCTGCCTTATGCCAAGGTCAGAGACAAAGTTAACTGTTGCTCTTGCTTTGACAACTCATTATAAAGACTTAATAACACAATTCAGCACCTCTGTCCTTCAGAGGGCATCTTCAAAAAAAAAAAGGAAAACAAACTTTCCCTCCCCACCACCCCCAGCTAGGAATGTTACTGAATATAGGAATCTGTAGAAACTCTATTTGCAACTTGAGATGTGTTTCAGTTTCTGAATAGTGAATATATGCTACATGAATTTTGAGGGGATTGTATGCAGACTGTTTAAGACCTGTATTTACCCAGTCCAATAATAATGGGTCATATTCTCTTTTGCCTCACATATTTGTAATCCCTTCCTGTTGTCTGAACTGAATACAAAGTACTGCAATTCTGACTGTGTTGCAGGTTGTTGGTAAACCACAAATAGCTGTGTAAGGTATTGGAGCATTATCTACTCTTTGAATAATTTGTTTCATACATATTTACAAAAAACACATATATTGAAATATGTACTTCAATACTTCTCCTGAGACCATATTAAGCATTTATTATTTTTCTGTATCAGAATCTTGATAGTAGTGAACTTGTTATACAGGTAATATTAGGAATGGATATAGAGATTGAAATACATGAGATGATTTTCAGTCAGAAGCTTTAGGAGATCAACGGAAGTTGTCAAAATGTGCAAATGTTTTTTTTCAAAGTATGAAATAGGTTTTGTGTGTTCATGCTTACTAAAGTTTTGCTCTGACAAACTGTAAACAGCAAAACTTCTCATATCCAAATATCCAAAGGCTATGATTTTGAAATGCTTCTGGTTTAGGGTAAAATGAATAGCTAAATAATGCTTTGCCAGTGGAAACATTAGAGAAATTTTAGAGCTGAATTTCTGAACTGTCAAAATTAATTATCTAGAAATTAAAAGCTTCTTTTTTGATCAGCTCAGCAAGAGTATGATGACTTGATTGCATTGTTTTGAATGGCTGCTGTATCCTTTACCTCCTTAAAACTGCTTTATTTTTGAAACACAGAGTATGTCAAGTTATCTTGTGTAGATGTAGTAAACAATAGATCATAAAGTTCAAAACCCAGAGAAAACTGTTAGCAACAGGTACAGGCAGAGTAACGGTTCCTATAGCTCATTCAATAGTTTCAGTAAATAAAAATGCTGGGTGGAAATAATAAATTTTACATTAGTTTAACAAATTGAAATATATGGAAATATGTTTGCTTCGCTAACCCAAAAACACCAGTTTATTTTCTGAACACACACAAAAAAAAAAAAAAAAAAAAGGACCCACACACACTTAACCAGGATTTTTTAAAAAGGAAGAAGTCTTAAGAGTCTGGAAAAAAAAAGGAGCTACATTTTTTATATACAGTCTTTCAGGTACATAACACCAATGTTTTAAAAATAAAGCTACAGCTTCACCATTATTTATTAAAAAAACCCATCTCTATCTCAATACCTTAATGCAGTAAGAAAACTTTGGCAGTGTTAGTAAACACATATTACTTTATCATCTACATACTGTCAAAATAATCATACCAGTAAAAAGATTTTTAAAAAATCCCCCCTTTAGTATAGGAGTATAAAAGATTTTGTGTTCTTTATTCACAGAAATAAACAGTCCAGGTTAAGATTATCGATATTAATCATATTATTATTTTGTTAACTGGCAAAATATATATATTCACCAGTATCTATAAATTATATTTAAAAAAGCAGTTTTGTTCTAATAAGTTGTTACTGAATGTGTGCTTGGATATTCATGTTTAAAACATTAACAGATTATTTATTAATTTCCATTTGGAAAACTTTGATCATAATTTCCCTGTGTTTTTTGTCTTGAACTGAGACAAATCCTGCTAAAATAAGAAACAGAGCTTGGAAAATAAGCCCACAGGAGTTTGGAGGCTGCAAGACTTCAACTTGAGAAGATACTAGATTATTTCTAGTGAACTGAGGTTAAGAAAAAAACGTGCATTGTTTCATGACTGTATAATAACAAATAAAGAATATCTTAAAAATTAAAACTTCCAGATCAAGTTACCACTCAGTTAGAGAGAAGAAAGCACATCTAAACTGCTGGGGAAAATCCATTGTCTTTCCTTTCAATTAAACCAGTAAGGAAAGACAACACGGGTATTATGCCAAAACAGAAAAGAAAGTACCTCTCATAGAAAAGGAAAGACAAAATTGCCATTTCCAATATAGAATAGTCTATATGAAAAAAAAAAAAAAGTGTATGTATATTTTTAGAAATACTGCTATCATTTTTTTTAAATATAATTCTATTCATTGTACTTAAATGTTAGTTTATCTGCTAAATATTTTTAAAAATATTCTTACATATATATCTGTCATTAATGACTTTGAAGAACCCAAGCAGACAAAGTGAAGGAAAGAATTAATGACTACCATTGGATTTAGATCAAGTTTTTGTTTGCCACAACTAACAAAGTACCAAAAAGGTACCAAACCAACCAACCAACCAACCAAAACCCAAACAAAAAAAAAAACCACCAAAAAAACCCAATCCACCACCACAAAAAAACCCAAACCAGAAAAATCAACCAAATAAGCCCTGACTGAAGAGTTGAGAGGTTCCTGTGTGTAACATGTCACAGAGTAGTCACAAATCTGGCTTTTTACATTTAAGTTTCTACTTAGCAGCTCATATACATTTAGCTAGACTTTTTAATCTGCAGAGATATTTACAATCTAGTGCTATCACAGTTTCTTTGAAAAGCAATATACTGTAGTTATAAGGATGCATTGTTTTGATTTGAAAGATTGTGTAGCATTTCATATTCACAGCTGTCTTCTGGTTATGACAAAATTGTATACTTTTTGTAACATTACATTAATAGGTTTTTATGCTCTATAGAGCTATTATAGATGTTACTGAATTCCTAGCATTTAGCAGCCAGAATTAATATTTAATTTCTACTTATCATCATGATCATTTAGTAAAAAAGTAATGGGTGACAAATATTAGAAAAAGAGATAAAAACTGCCTGTGTGTTTTTGCCTTTTAAAAAATAATTTTAAAGCATAAATTTGGAATAGAATGCATTTCACATTCTCTTTTTTAAAAAGTTAGTTAGACCTTCTTCTTTTTACACAAAGTGCATTCTTGTCAGTTCCAGTTGAAAAAAAAACTTTCTGTGCAGATTCATAGGTATTTCTATCTTTACTTCAAACTAGAGCTTGAGCATTTATTTCCCAAGTAATACATACAGCTCTCTTCACAAAATGCTCTAAATAAGAACAAGCAAACTAAATTCTAAATAGTTTCAGCATACTAACAATGGATACATACACCTTTCTTGTTACTGGAGCTTTTCTTGTCTTCTACCTCACTCTTCAAAAGCTTTCACAGGGAAAAAGAAAAAGTTCTCACAAAGTTAAAATGTAGTGATGCATTTGACCTTCTTACACTCAGAGTTGAAACCTTGCCATTACTGAAAAAAACCCCAGCAAAACTGTAATTAACCTGACTCAATTTTTTAATCTTAGGTTTTCTTCGTACTAGAGACTGTGGAAAAATAATTCATACTTGTATAACTGCTCCAGTAAGTCACTTTTCATAGTAAATTTATACTTTCTCCAAAGCTAAGTGTAATTCCCCCCCGCCCCGCCCCACCTCGTAAAACAGCACGAACGTGCTCTTAAAATGCTGAGTTTATTTCACTCTAATGGTAGAGGAGAACTAATGCTTCCATAATAATAAAGTATATTTTAAGTGCCTTTTAATACCTTATATGGAATAACTGTAAAAAGTGCTATACTTCAATCAAACTTAGAAAAGGGCTTTTGTGTTCTTTGAAGCTAATTATTTCTATTTCAGGTGCTAATCATAACATAACAGCATCAAGGGTAGTGTAGTCATCTAATCTCAGATGTAAAGTGATGGTTATGACACTAATTGATCCATTACACAAACAACAGTGATTCTTTGGCATTTCAACACAAATAAGCCATAGTAATCCCTGTATTTAGCACTACAAATCTCTGGACAAATACTGCATCTGGACTAAGTCATTTGAAAATTTAATTCGTGGGGAAAAGGCTTGATATAATCTAACAAATACCTCACATGGGTATTTGGAGTATTCAGTCAGCAGTAGATGATTATTCCTCTCAAACTGCTTCATAGAGGTGCTCCATGTCTCTTTATAGTGCTGTACCTTGATAGCTTTCCTGATGTCAGTACTTCAGAATTCCATATGATTTTATTTTTATAGGGAAATGCAATTTTTAGGAAAATTTCTCAGTACAAAATTTCTTATAACCTTTTAAACTGTTTCTTATGCTGTAGTGAAAAAATATTTTACTAAAGTGTGAGAAGGCAGCCCTTTCTGAAGCGTGGTAAAAGTTATGAGTTTTATAGATAGCTTTCTATTGCAATCATTGCCCTTGCTACTCTTTATAGCACTTTAGTAGTACTTTAGTCACCAGTCTCAACATGATACAGTCCAAAATTTGGCCACTTAGTGCTAATAACACCTATTTCCAGTTTGAAGATAGTGATGCATTTTCTACTTAGCTTCACATTGTATCAGCCCAAAGGTGAAAGTCACTCATAAAGTCTCTTATTGGAAATTATTGGAAAAATGTATAATGAATATTACAATTTATATTGGTAGATCAAGAAGTAATTTCACCAACAAGAAACAAGTTGTAAACATGGATTCTTACCACATAGAGTGAGATGACCATCAAGCCAAGGTTTGTAGTCATTATCTGAAAAAAAAATTCAGTACCCCAAGGATCTTACTGACACTCTCCCATCCTGACCTCTTCTAGGTTATCCCTCCACCCTGTCTGCAGCCCACACAATTAGAATTTTGGAGGGAGTGAATGGATGCACCTCATAAAACTCAGTCTTGTAATTGAATCATTTATTCTGGTTACCGGTAATAATTTCATCAGGAAGTTGCAAATATAGTGTTGAAAGGTTCTAACCAAATTTAGTTCACGCCTTCAACTTTCATGATGCAAGGGTCATAGTTGGCTGCAGATAACATGAAAGCAAATCATCACCGTGTATAAGAACTCAGAAACTATAAACATGTTATATTCAAACATATTGTGTTCTTAATAATATATTTGATAAGGAAAGATAATTTGTCTGTGGTATTTTTGCACTGAACAAACAGTAAATTGCTATAACTATGTAAGTTAACTCAAGTGTAGGTATCCTTTTAAAAAGTTCAAAACAGAGGTGGTGTAGGTGACTTTTTTTCTCATATTCTGAAGGTATCCATTGCTATATTCTAGTATCCCATCAACTTTTTTCCCCCACAAATAATCTAAACCCAAATTAATTAAAATATTTTAATTTTTAATGAATTATACAGTTCAAGAGACTGCACTGTCCTAGGGCTCTTTGAACAATCTGAAGAAAACTCATAACTCATGTACCGAGAAGAAAACTAGATTTCTAGCAAATTAAAAAATACAACCTTACCAAACATACAAAGTACCATATAAAACATCAGCAGAAATTAAACATTCTTTTGGAATACCAAAACATTCTTGAAGTACTTACACCACCTGCAGGCTCTAAAAATGAATGAAAGAAAAGATACTGTCTTTTTTCTTTATGTCTAACACTGTTTCCTATTATATTCCCCCTTGCACTTAGAGTTTTTTTCTTTTAATGAAACTTGGAATTGCTATACATTTCATCTTTATATGTTCCTTTCCATTTTACTTCCTTATATTGTAAAAAGTGGAATTTAAGATAAAGTAAGACAGTAGATACTGTAGAATATTCTGATATTTCTGGATTGTAAGTATCTGTATTTTGTTTTTTAAATTTTTGTATAGATTATTTAAGCCAGAATTACTTCAACCTTCATCTTGGGAAAAGCAAAAAGGGCATATCAATATTCTATTTGACTGAGATTTACTTCTGTTTTTTGCCTTATTTTTTCTTGAAATATGGATGAATATTTGGCTTTGGTTTTCGGAATGACAAAAAGTAGATTCCTAAATTTACTACTTGTCATTGAAAAGCCATTGAACTTGTCACTGAAAACAAAGTTTATTTATTTCCCTTTCCTATGAGTGTTCTGAGATCATTATTTGACAAAAGCAAATGTCTATTTCTAAACAGATAATTTTATGTGTGTATAAACAATTAAAGAGAACATCCACATATCATATGTAGACTGAACATAAATTACATGGACGGAGAATGACCTGTTCTTATTTTCCAAAAGTCTCATTTTTCAGTAGATGTAATATCCTCATTAATTCCAGCTGCTGGAGAAAAATACTCCAAATCAGATTTATGTAAAGTTTAATTCCAGACAGATGTGGGTGTAGGAACAGGTATGTATGTTTGTGTGTGTGTGTATGTAGGGGTATGAAAAAGATACTTGTGTAAACAAAATGAGAAGAAGAATCTAAGACAATCAGATTTAATATTGACATCCTAACATCAAATTACACACCAGAAGGTCCTCAATTTCTTTTGTGTAGACCTTCTACCTTCTTTGTGTAGTTCCTTCTACCACTCCTGGTAAAGAAATGTGATGACATAACATTTTAAACAAGTGAAAGTGGTCATTATGGTTGCAAAGAAGCATAGCAGAACTAGCTGTGTAGATTTCATTAATTGTCAAAAACAGGTTAATTTCTTAGAGTATTTTGAAACTGCCATTATTAACTTTTGAAATATTTATGTCCAAGACACCTCACTGGGAAATAGGCATTTAAAGCATTCATATGAAATGGCAGCCAATAGATTGGTAAGGATTTCTTGTCATGTTATTACAGGACGTCTAAGCTTGGACGCATCAAACAAAGAAGTATTTCAAAAATTGTCTGTTGGGTCATGTCTGGAGAGTGCAAGATGTTGAGTTTCCCACAGCTATTTTCAGGGCTAATATTCTTTGAGTTTGGACTTAAAAAAAATTCTCTCTGGAATCTTTTCTTTGAACTCTGGAAAGCTCTCCATTCAGTGAAATTATTTCCACAGTAAGGGTTTCTACTTTATGCCAGTTGTTCCATTAGTCCAGTTAGGAGGTCATCTGGGAGTGTTAAAACCGTATTGGGTAATATTATTTACCTGTAGAGTAAAACATATGTCTCCTATTCATACAGTGAAGAAAATGGTCCCTACTTATCAGTAGTCAGGTCAGCCTTAATGATGAATTCTACTCAGAAGTCAAGAAGGTGTTAAATATTTCTCACACCCGTGAAGTTCCCTCTTCAGAGAACTATTATTTCGGTCTTACATAACCAAAAGCTAAAGTTAACACATCTTTATAGAACACAGTATTTGCTTACACATTGAAAAGAACTTGGGAGAGTTTGTGTTACATTGCCCCCTGGTGAATTTTTCTGTAATATTTCGATTTAAAACATCAAATGCATTTTTACCTCTGCTATTGTTGTGTTGCATTCTTTTTGATAACTAAACATAATTCCTTTAAAAATAATAAACTTGTATGCATTTAAAGACAAAATACTCAGATTCCATTAAATATGGAAACCTAAAATATTCTGAAGTTATTTCTTATTAATCTCATCAGTAAGGTTTCCAGGGCAAAGTGGCAATAGCCCAGTGTTCCAAACATACTCTCACTTTAAGAGAGAGTCATATCAGTAAAAAATTTTAAAGGCCCTATTATTTAACATTACTATTTGACATATCATGAAATTTAGTTCCATATAAGAAAACATGCTTGAATAAAATACTGTATGTAAGATATAAGCTGAATTTTGGAAGGCTACAATTCTGAAGCTATAATTCTGCATGCAACAGTTAAGGTCATTTTAATGGCAAGGAGGAAGATAATGCACTGAAGCAAAATTACTCTGAACTCCACTCACTGCCTAGATTGCTGCTAGGCTTTTAGTGACATTGATTCTATCTGAAATATTGGATAATAGGTGGCTACTTCAGAAGTGCTTGAAATTCAGCACCTCTTATTTGGTTGAAATGTGTTTGTCAAAGACTTTTCTGAGTATAAAGAATTAGTCTCTTCAGACACTTTAATCTTGTCCCAGGTACAACTGCTAAATATTTGGAATTATGCCTTTCCTACACATATGTGACTTCTATGTGCTACTTGCCTAGCTAATGATGAATTCTCAGTCTTCATGAAAATAAGTATCTGTATTCACCTGTCATAAGAGGAAACAACAATGTGATTTTACATAGAAATGTGTGTGTATATATTATGTATAAATAAACACAGACATTCATATATAAAGCCATTACATCAGATCAGATTTATTTGAGAGTAAAACAAGTTTTAACTGGATTACATTAATTTTTCCTTTGTAAATATTCTTCCGTTGTAAAATGTTCTTATTCTGTTTTTTACCTAAAAATGGATTAAGAAAAAAATGCTATTGGTTAAAGTAATTTGGAACACAGGTGGCAGTGCTGTCATAGAGAAGGCAGTGCCTATATCATGAAGACCTTGCTTTAGACTCAGCTTCTGAGTGGGCACCATGCCAGTCTAACAGATGGGCATCAGTAATGGCAGCAATGTGCCCTTGCATGTGCCTGTGCATCTACTGCATTTGCCTTGGGAAAGGCTTTCATCCAAGATTGTCCAAACAGCTGTTCATTCTGAGTTTCTATCTGTATTGTTAAGAAGAGATGTCAGTGCTAATCCATTTTTAAGCTAGATTAATTATTTTTTAAAAGAAAAGTAAAGTAGCTTTTTGGCTGGTAGAACATGAGCAGAGAAAAGGCAGCACCTTCACACAAGCATGTCAACTTCACAAGGTTCTTAAGTCTAGCTGTCAAGTAAAAGAAAACTGAAAAGCCATGGTTGCTCAGGGTAAAACAAGGCAGTAAAGGTGTGTACTCATAAACAAACCCCAATACAGATGAGACAGTTTAGTATGATACTCCAGCTGGATGGCAGTACATTTTCTGTGTTTCTGTGACCAGGTGGTGGCTACTTGGACAACAAGTGCTCCATGTAGTAGGTCTTAGAGGGACTTTGATGCCCTTCTAGTCTCATTTTTTTGTGTTTTTTTGTCCTGTCTTTTTCCTAAATATGCCACAATGTGACAAGAGAAAAGCAAAAAGAGGAGGCAATAGTCAGGTGCTGATAAACCACTATGTGCCTCACAGTGATGTACAAACTCAATCCCACCTCCACTTTAGCAATGGCAAGAAAGTTACTAAATTGACACACAGTTTTCTGGTACACCAGAGTTTGCTTTCTATGTCCTTTCTCTCTGACTGTCCCAAACCTGCTGTTCCACTGCAGATTACTAAATAGACCTCTGGAAAATAACTATCAATACATAAAAGATATGTTCCTTTCCCATTCACGTAGCCTTCACTACATTTTCATAAGATCACATTGCACTCCAGTTTTGACCGAGGGGGGGAAAAAAAAAATTTAAAAAGCATTACTGCTTTAAAAAAATCTTTAATGTGTGTAGAAATGACTGAAGAAGTTAGCTGGAACTCATTTCAGAAAATGACTGTACTCCTTCTTTCTGCATGGTGTTAAAATTGTCTTTGCCACTTATCTTCTTAATGTTCCTTGAAAACTCCTTAAAGGATTTACAAATAAACTTTGGGTATCCATGCAGTGTGTTGTTCTATTGTAAAAGCCACAGGAATTACAGAATAGTCTGGTAGATCTTTGGCTCCTATCCCTATTTTTTCTAAAGCAAACGTTTTCTTTTGTAAATAATTATTATTTGTTTTCTTTACAATCTTTCTCACCCAGCTTTCAGGGCACAAATGACTGTGGACTTGGCATCCCTAAAACATTTCACATCAAAATTCTCTAGAACTTTTTGCTAATTCTTTTTGTACTGGTGTCAACATGGAAAATGGGAGAAAAAAAGTCAGGAAGAATAACTCACTACTCCTGCTGCTTGATGAAAAGAAGTGCATAAATATATATATATGTCTGCAAATATTCCTATGTGTGTACACACCATAAATACTTTATGCTCTTATTTGGGAAGCACAGTGCTGGTACATTGCTCCCCAACATTACGGGTGTTGGCAAAAAAAAAATTAAAAAGTCACCTTTTTGGCTTCATCTAGATAATGGTGTGATAGTAGAAGATACTTCTCTTAATATCAAAATTTCAAATTGGTGGTTATTATTACAATATTTTTTCTTTAAACCCAAACCAGTAAATTTATTTCCAGCATTCCATTGGCTTTCTTAGTAAGAAAAATTATGAAAATTGATTTGAGCTACTCTCTAAGGTCTACTCAGAGCCCTTAATTCAGTTTACACTATTTATTTCTCTTGGGATCACTTTCCAGTTCTGTGTACTACTAAATATTATATTCTGGATAACAGGTTTAATATATAATTCACACATTACTTTCATGTAATAGAAAATATAAAAGTTTGCCAAATTTATATTTTAATTGCCATCATCAGATGGTAACTGAAGTGCACTTCTACTCACTGCTTTCAGAAATGTTTTACTTGGGGGCTGCTGAAGATATGTTCATTACTGACTGAAAATAATTACAGTATGGTACATTCCAAAATGTAATTAAAAATTATTTAACAGTGTTTTAGCTTGTTGATCAGACAGTCAATTGGAATTTGGAAAACATGAAACTTAAGGTTTTTGTTCTGAATGAGTGTAGTAGAGCTTATCTGAATTCTGCTTGTCTTGCTAAGGGACCTCTCTTTTTGACTGATCTTTTCAGTAACACACAATCTGCCACATTAACTAAAATATTGTTGGTTTTTTACTTTTAAAAAAAGTTTTCACAGAATCACAGGGGCTGGAAGGGATTATCTAGTTCAACCTACTTGCCAAAGCAGGTTCACCTAGGGCAGGCTATGCAGGAATGCACCCAGGCCGGTTTTGAAAGTCTGCAGAGGAGACTCCACAGCTTGTCTTGACAGCCTATTCATGTGCTCTGTCACCATTAAAGAAGTTTTTCCTCATGCTGAGATGGAACTTTCTGTGTTCCAATTTCTGTCTATTGCCCCTTACCCACTGGAAAAGAAATTGGCCCCCATTTTCCTAACACCCACCATTAATATATTTGTAAACAGTGATCACATCCCCTCTCAGTCTTCTCCAGACTAAATAGCCCCAGGTTTCTCAGCCTTTCCTCATAAGTGAGATGCTCTATTCACATAATTATCCTCCTAGTCCTTTGTCAGACTGTCTCCAGTAGTTCCCTGTCTCTCTTGAACTAGGGAGCCCAGAACTGGACACAGTACTCCAGATGAGGACTCACCAGGGCAGAGTAAAGGAGAAGAACCTCCCTCAACCAATGTTGGTCATGCTCTTCTTAATGCACCCCAGGATACCACTAGCCTTCTTGGCCACAAAGACACGAAGTTATTCTAATGCAGCTGTAGGACTCTACAGTTGTCTTTGTTGAATTTCATTAGGTTCCTCTCCACCCAGCTCTCCAGTCTGTTCAGCCATCAATGGCAGCACAGCCTTCTTGTGTGTCAGACAGTCCTCCCAGTTTTGTATTGTCAGCAAATCTAAGAATCTTCCACACAGTTCTAGTTTCTAGTTCTCCTTTATTTACCAGCTTTAAAAAATATTTTCTTAGTTACTTAGGGAGAAATACTGCTAGAGGTTTTTTGTATAGTGTTTAGAAAATATGTATTTATGTTGCTCAAACTTTGAAGTAGCTTTCTTCTATGTTTATACTACTTCAAAAATAGTTATCCATTAAAATATCTACCTATAATTTATAAATCGAAATACTACCCATAAAAGTTTTTAAAGCACATTACTTCTGGGAATTAATAAAAAATCCATAAAAATCAACAGCAAATTATAAGTGAACAATACAATGGTCTATTGTGGTGCAGCAAGCATACATTAATCTCTTTGTAAAGATCTTCATCCTAGGTTTCTAGCTAAACCCAAATGCCTGTGTAAAGTTCCAATGTCACATATTTTAGAACAATATTCAAATCTAACTTTTTTTTCTGTATTGATGACCTAGGCCTTTCTCCAGACCTTACTTTGATAACTAAAATATTGTTTCAGTGTTCTTATGACAATATGTTGCACCCGAAGATTTACCCTAGAACAGTGTTTTGTAACATCATGCATATGTCCCATGAACTGAAAATGCAAGAAAAAAGACAAAACCTGGGCCTTCCCCATGTTACTTGATTTTTTTATTCCTTTAATTTAATTTTCTGTATTTTTAATGGCACGTTTAGCCTTGATCTATGCATATGTACATGTGTATGACTGTCTACACATACAAGGTACAATATATAAGGTACAAAATTATCTTGCTAAACAGAAGTAATAAATATACGGTTAAATCATCAAATTACGAGTGGAACATCTGCAAGAAGCATTATGCCCTTCTCTCATGCTCTGTTAGGATCACAGAATCATACAATCCTTTGGGTTGGAAAAGGTTATTGAGTCCAATCATTAACATAACAGTACCAATCCCACTGCTAAACCTTGTCCTTAAGCACCAAACTGACATGTCTTTTAAATACTTACAGGGATGATAATTCAACACTGACCTGCTTGTTCCAGGTCTTGACAATTCTTTTAGTGAAGAAATTCTTCCTAATGTCCAACCTAAATCTCCCTTGTTGCAACTTGAGGCTGTTTCCTCCTTTCTGTAAATTAGGGCTGTGAACATAATAAAAACCCATGAGTTGGTAGCATTCAGTGTTTGGGTTTCTTAACATCAGCCTGTTGACACTAAACAAGTGTGCTGATGAGAGTTGAAGTATGTATATGAAAGGAAGAAATTACTATGAATGAGGACTAGTTCTGCAAGTGTTGCATACATGGGATAAGTGTATAGCAGTACAGGTTGGTAGTAAATTGACAGACAAATTTGGGTTCCTCACTGAAATCCACATTTCCTCACCATTTATACTTTGCCTAGCATTTGGCTTTATTGTCCTGTAAATTCAAATTCAACAAATTAAATATACTATTGAATGTATCACCTGCCCAAGACAACAGCAACTAATATTGACAAGGAAAAAATTTGACAGCTTACTTATTTTTAAATTGTAAAAGAGTTCCCTATAGTAGTCCACATCTGTCTTTTCTTACACTGAAAAATACTTTCTGCTACAAGCCTTTTAATGCTGATGCCTGGCAGGATATAGCTGTATCTCAAGATACATGATGAATGCTGGCATACAAATTGTTCTTTAGCTGTTTTGAAATTCTTTTTCATCTATTACTTATTTCCCAAGGGCGAAAATAAAAGACAAATTTGAAATATGCTGGGTATTGTACAGCAGGGAGGTAGCATATACTCTTAACTTCTGTTGTTGCTGCCCCTGTCTCATTTAACAAATTGCTCAGGTAGATTCATTCACTTAACAGTTTCATAGATGAAACCCAGACATTTTTTATCTCCAAGAGCTGACTTGGTACTATGAAGTAATGACAATAATAGCTAACACCTTTTATCTTTATGAGGTTTATAATCATATCCTTTACTTGTTTTGTATAGTTTGCTTTTCACACAAGAGAAGAGAACTCTGGAACACCCAAAATGTTTGTTGACTTCTGGAAGAAGACCTATGTATGCTTCTTCCTCTGCACTCCCCCAGGACATACACACACATATGCTGGCTTCCCTCAGAAATTACAGCTTGAGGAATCTAAAGATGTAGGGGGTGCTGCAGTCAGGTACCTGATACAGCAACAAGTATAAAGGACTCCTGCATGCAGTGCAAATTGTTCCTGCCTGGCACACAAGGCACAGTCAGAGAGCATTGTCCCTAAAAAACCCATAACATATAATGCCTGGAGACGTGTTTAGATTGTCAATGACCTGCCCAGTGTGTTTGAACTTATAAATGATCTGAAGTAAAACCACATGTTTTATGACTTTTCCAGGGCTGCAATACTTTTCAGACAGAACTTTCCATTTACTGACAATTATTCTTTCTTCATTCACCTATTTAAGTCGGAACACAAAAATAAAATGGTATCACTTCCAACATCTCTTTTGCTGAGGCCTATACAACCTCTGAAAATAAACAGCAATTTCTTGATAATTTCTATTATACATAACCACATAAATCCACTGCAGGCAGCCAAAAGAAGAGGCAATGTATCTAGTTTTAGAATAATTTACATTACAATACAAATCCTTCTATTTATATGTCAAAAAATTAAATGCAAGCACTTACTTATTAAATATTATTTATAAGTGATCACTGTAAAGATACGGATAGTTTTTATCAGTAGTCTGCACTACTGGGGTACTTTATATGGATCCATGGATTTGTCTTACTGCAGAGCATTTAAAGTTGAAAAAGTAAAGTTTGTGAAATACCAGGAGACTTCTTTTGTTTAGTTGGGTTTTTTTGGTTTTTTTTTTTTCCTATTCCTTCTTTTTGTCAGAAAAGTAGGTTTTTTCTGACTCATGATCTTTGGATAGCTTCTAACATGGTGCACACAAGCATTTCTAGTTAGGATTGTAAATTATATCTAAATGCTACTCTGATATTACTTAGCACCATAGTTAAAATGAGGCTTTCATCCTGTTTGTATGCTCAAATTAAAAGCATATGGATTATGCTCTTCAAATTAAGAGATTATTTTATTAGTCCTCAATTAGTTTTCACACAGTAGAATTCAGACCTTAAAAGCTTCCATCTTTCCTGGTTGCAAATACTGATGATCAAGCACATATTTGGTTCTTCTATCTTTAAGAAAATATTTCTAATGCTAAATTTATACCCGTAATCTGTATTTTATTGCACATTATGCTCAATCAGATGGCCAGTGATTTTTTAACAATAGCAACAATTTCATACCTGGTTCAGATGCCTTGTGTCTTATTAGGTCCAGCCAACTGTACTTTTTCTGCCAACAAATGACTAAAAGGTCTTCAAGGCTTTTCAGCTCCAGTGGTTCATAAAATCAAAGTGCAAATTAGATTTGAGTACTTATGGTGGCCTTTCCATAAGATCAGTTGATCTTTTCTATTTCTTGTTATTTGCATGTGATTATGCTTATATATAATTATGAGAAATCACTGGTAGAAACTGGAGGGCAATTGAATATTTGGTGTGATGGTTTTCAGCAAATATATAGCAGTACCATGAATCTGTATTTTCCCAGAATAATTATGTTTTGGGTAATCTTGCCTGAAAAAAAATAGGGCTACATGGGCATTTATAGAGGATGTCAAACAAATCAGGGGGTATAGCATTTGCAGCATATCAAGAAATGCCAGATAAGTTTTCTATGCATTTGAAGACAAGCCAGATGAACCTGTTGCCTTTTGGGCATCATCACAGTCCACATGTGCGGTGGCAATAATCTGTGTACATGCTGAAAACCCCATGGGCTTGGTACGAGGTACTGAAAATGCCCAGATTGTTTGGACAGGACATGTACCAGACATGAAAACCACAAATGTTTGTGGAATCTTTGCTGAGTTAACAGTCTGCACATAACTTTTGAGTTACTCACATTCTCTGCACAGATTGTCTCCCTGAAGTGTAGGCATATACAGCAGAGACACTAAACACTCAAAACTTGGCCTGTGTTCCACAGAGAGAAATCAGTAATTTTTGTGGTGTGATTCACCTAACTAAATATAGTTGCCAACTTAGTGTGAAATAGACTCCAGATTCTGCTATGTTGACTATCAGACATTGAATATGGAAAGAGCTTCACATGACAGGCTAAGTAGCAGACATATAAATGTGGAGGAGATTGACTTAGTCTTTATTTGAGTTAAACAGTGTTCTCATGCAATAAAGATAATACAGTTAAGTAAAATTTCCAAATAGAATTATCTAATTTTTTAGCATATAATAAGTATATTGTGGATGTGAAGCACACTGATGTTTATTTTTCTGAGATTTAAGTAAACTTGAAAATCAATAATTTTGGCATTATCAGAGATAATTGCATGCTATTTCACATAATGTAGCTCATTCACATGATTTCATGTGATGGGAAACATTCAATTTAAAAGATTCGATGCACTCTGAATGCTCCCTTATACATACAACTTTGTGGAGCCTGATCTTCACATTTACAGTCCTAGATTAATGGTCAGACTTTGTTGATATTAAAGGTCTTTTCCAACCTAAACAGTTCTATGATTCTATGAATATTCAGACCTCTGACTTCTCTTGTTGATCATAAACAACTTTTTCTCAACAAATAAGTACTTTATTCATGATTTTTTTAAAAAGACTGATGGAATAATTGGTCCCTAAACTTGGCATTTACTAAAATAGTTGAGAAATACAAGGATGGGAAAAGAAATGCTGCTTTGATAATCATCACATAAAATCATATATATGTTTCTCACACAGAAAACATGGCGTGCTGAAGAGCAAATTAAGCTCAGAAATGCACACATTAACTTGTGCTATTATTTCTACAATATTGCATTAAGCTCCACTTTTTTATGTAGTAGTAACTTTGTTTCACAATACCACCTTTTGTTGCACAACACAGCTTCTAAAAATATGAAAAAGCACAAAAATGTGATTAAATGTTGGAAACCATGAAAAATTTATAATAATGAAGTACTTAGTATTGCATAAACAATACTGTGCCAATATTCAGGCATTTTTGCATATGTAATACGTTTTAGTCATTCAGACTCATTACTTCAGTACAAAATACCACCTGTGATGGATTTTTTAGCATGTTAGATTTCTATCAATTGCATTCTGGAAATATTTGACTTGTCCAGTTTTGCCTGTTTACACTTCCACTTTTGTAGATTTTGGATAAAGGGATTCAGAATAGCTGTCAGGACTTAGGGCAAAAGATCTCACAGAGCTACTTTCACTGGATGCTTATTAGGGCAAACCCATAACTGTTGTAAATCTGGAAAACAAATTAGAGCCCAAAGTAGATGCTACCTAATTTCTTGTACTGCTCTAACCTGCAAAAAGATCTGGTCCATTTGCCCACACAGAACACAGTGGTTTGTACTCTACAGAGCAACTAGATATTGTTGTCCCTGGTAAAGAGACAGAAAACTGTTCTCCAAGTGCATTTTCAAGGAATTAAACACTCATGTACTGCATTCCCAACACAGCCAAGAAAAAAAGTTGCCTAAAATACAAGGAACAAATACATGTGAATAAACAAAGCAAACAAACAACACAAGCAAACAAACAAAATCTCCAAACATCAATGTAGGGAGATCTAATCCATAGGGATTTTTCTGACTGAAACCGCTTGAAATAACAAGCCAGCAATCTTACAGCGAATAAGATATGGGCATTTTTTTTTTGGGTGCCACTTAGTTTTGATACATCAGCCAGCCAACCCAACTTGCAGTCATTACAAATGAAACAAAACAAATGAAAGCTGGCATCCAAATCTATGGCCACACTTGCTCTAACTCTGAAAGAGGAAAGACCTTTGTGAAGGTCCAGTATTTCATGTCTGACTGGAATGATGAAGAAGCTTGTTCAATATTTGATACAGTGAGGTTTTTTTAACTGTATGTCTATCTGTTTCTAAACAGAACAAAACATCAGTTTTAAAAGGGGATAAATAGATTTTTCAAAGCTATTTCTGGTTATTATGTATTTCATGTTCTGCCAAAAACCTGTCATACACATGAAAGAAAGAAAAAGCTTCCTTCTTCAGCAAGATAATGCAAAACTCTCCATATCCAGCAAGCCATCAATGTTTTTTTCTTTAACGTGTCATTTTAATGTAAGAACAAGTTTAATTCTACATTCTGCCAGACAGATCTAATTATTGCAGCCTTTGTTAATGTTTCATCAGGGGTTTAAACTAGTTTTGAAGGGGGACAGGGATGTAGCTGGCTTTGATGAGAACCCCCTGGGTAGTAGTCCACCACTCGAGGATCAGTGTGTTAGTATCTTAGACAACCAGAATGACTTCCCCACCTCAAGGTTTAAAATTATGTACTTAACGCCCTCTCTGAAATGTTTATACACCAACGCACACAGCATGTGCAATAAATAGGAGGAGCTGGATGCCATTGTGCTACAGGGTAAATATGATATAGCAGTCATCACAGAAACCTGGTGGGATGATTCCCACAACTGGAGTGCTGCAATCAAAGGGTACCAACTCTTTAGAATAGATAGGCAAGTTAGAAGAGGTGGTGGAGTTGCCCTCTATCTTAGAGAAGCAAATTAAAGAAAGTGATGATAGGGTTGAGTCGTTACGAGTGAGAATCAGGAGTAAAGACAGCAAGGGTGATATTGTGATGGGAATATGCTGTAGACCACCCAATTAGAATGAAGATGCAGATAAAGTTTTTTTTATAAACAGTTGAGAAAGGTATTGAGGAACAGACGTCTCCGCACTCTGTGCAGCAGCGGCCACGTGTTTTGCAGCGGCATCGGCAGTACAGCGTATTGCAAAGGTGGCAAAGGCAAACCTCTCTCTTTTCCATTTTTCCTTGGGATAATCCTCCTTCTTTCCTCTTTCTCGGGACCAGCTCTGTATCAAGCACGCGTTTCGTGGGTATTTACAGGCGCGGTTAGGATTGCTTTTGTATTAGGCTCTCTATTTCCTAAGTTCTGACTGTTTAAACTGTTTAATTCGGTGTTTTAAGTGAGTTTGTGTAGTTATTCTTGCCAACTGAAAATCCAAAAGAGCCCAGGGGAACTATTCCCGGAACCCCCATGATTATTAACAGTAATAAAAATTAATAATCGCAACACTCCCCACCTCGAGCTTTGTTCCATTCCCCCTAGTCTGTCACTACCTGATAACCTAAAAAGTCCCTCCCCAGCTTTTTTTGTAGGCCCCCTTCAGATACTGGAAGACCACAATAAGGTCACCTTGGAGCCTCCTCTTCTCCAGACTGAACAGCCCCAACTCTTTCAGTCTGTCCTCATAGCAGAGGTGCTCCAGCCCTCTGATCATCCTTGTGGCCCTTCTCTGGACACACTCCAGCATGTCCACATCCCTCTTGTAATAGGGGCTCCAAAACTGGACGCAGTACTCCAGGTGAGGTCTCACCAGAGCAGACTGGTTTGTGGATACTTCTAATTTCCAAATAAAGATATTTGATATTCAATATTGGTGAAACATATAGATATATAACAGTCATTATATCATTTATAGACATCTTGACTGGAAATAATTCTTATGTTATTATAAAGTGTGAAGAGCACTCTCAACCTTTCCCTTTTCACTTGTCTGGCACTTCTATTACTTCATTTGTTGAAAAACATGGAAAGTCCAAACATGAAAAGTGAAACAATTGACAGCATACAAGTAACCAAAATACCATGCATATTTATGTCTTTGTGCTTTACCTACTAACTGTCATAAGGAAGAAGAGAGACTACCCCAACAGTTGCTTGTGAGGCAAATGAAAACAGGCAGGGAGCTTCAATTGCATGTTACAAAAGCTTTAATAGGTTAGGGGGAAAATTAGTTGGAATTGTCACTCTTCATACAACCTTCCCTCACCAGCAAACCCATAGCAAAGGAAAATGTAATTTACTGTCAGCAGACAGCGTGATGTCTGCAACCTCCACTCTGTGACTCCATGACCTACACTTTGTCAGGATTTCTTGGGATCTCTGGGAGGCTAATGATCATGAAACATATTTCCTTTGCTTCCAGCACATTCTGTCCTTTAGCATATATTCTTGCTTTAGCAGTGAACATTTTCACCATCTTTGACAAAAACAGAAAGGTTATGAGATTTCTGCTGTCCTGAAAATATGTCTGATAGGCAGGGTAGATGTGGCTGTTCACAAAGGGTGTGAGGTAAAATATAAAATAACAAATGGGTTATACATAATCTGGATAATACTTACCTAGCTTTAATATACCACTTTGCACCTCTAGTCCACGTGACATTTGACAAAAATGATTACATTTATCCTCACTTTATAGATGGAGAAAAAAATTAGAAATAATTTTCCAGGATCATAACATGGTTTTAAACAAGAGACAGAAGAGAATCTAGATGCTGAGTACTAAACCTATGCCCTGGAGATCAAAAAACTACTCACATAATTTCTGAACAAGCCAATTTTGATATGAGAATGAGTTAAAAAGTTATTTTCTTTGTTATTCAGGTTAATGAAGAAGTTATTTTATTTATTTTTAACAATAATATTTTAATACCATCCTACACTGACCTTAAAAATAAAAATCAATCACCTTTGGCAAAACAAATGACTCCATTTCTGTAAATTGTCAGCTGCCCAGATACTTTAGTAAGAAGCATAGGCTCAGAAAAATGTCAACAGTAACAAACTATAGTGTTCATTTTATAAGGTCAAGTTGAAGAATATTGAAACCAAGAATGGATGAAGTTTCATAAATTTGATAATGCATTCATTGTCAGTGGCTGAGTACACAGTTGAATTAAATTACAGGGAATTATTTTTGCCTTACAGAAAAAATGATGAGACATAATGTTTTAATGTTAGTATAAGAAATACAGATCTCTGCTCAGCAGCTGGCAAGTCATGTATACTCAATAAGAGCTGCCATAGCAGGTTGCCAAAAATTAGTAAGCTTCAATAAATAAAAGCATAGCTGCAAACATTTTGTGTAGTTTGGCGATCAAGTGGTATGGGTGAAATGGAGAATAAACTGCAGAGAGAATTCAACTGATTACTAGCCAGCACTTTTGATAACAGTAATAGATTAATCTGAGTAACAGATTTCTTTTATAAAGAAAGTAACATGACTTTATAAAGGAAGTAAAACTCTCATGTGAATGCAAAAAAGGAAGAATATTCAAGCACAATAATGACATCACAGTTTCAGAAGATGAGAATATACAAGTCATTTTACCGTATTGAAGGAAGAAGGATGGATGAGATCTCAGGAGAAAACCAAACAGCTCACATTCTGTCATAGTATACTCATGGTAATGACACAGCATGCTTAAGGAGCTGAACAAATAGATGTATACAGACTGAAGTTCAGCAATCGTGAGAGCAAAACAAAAATGTGAAACAGAAGCAAAGCTTAAGAGTTAGCAAAGAAATGTAGAAATAAATGATGCTATCACTGAAGGCAATTAAGATGATTATTAATTAACAGATGATTGGACAGTAGCTTTTTGACTGAGTAAAGTTATCAGACTTTGAAAATGCATTTGGAAACTCCAAGTTAGAACTGTGAATAAAGATAGAACAAAAAGTTTTATGTTTCTTTTCTGACATTTCTATTTAATATCTGCCCAATTATAATACTAAAAATAAAGCTACAGGAAACAAATGCACACCAAAGCAACTCTTGAAAGACCTTGTGTGATTTATTACTTAGAAATAGTATGGAAATTAAAAGATGCATTCTGAAGCGTTCTTGATCAATTCAGTATGGTTCTTTTCATGACTAAGATTTCAAACAAACGTGTAGATGATCAAAACTGGTATTACAAAAATGTCAAATAGTGTATTGATCTTCCTTACATTATGAACTGTACCTGATTTATAAACCACATTCCAGGAGGTGATATGTGACATATGCCTGATGCCTCTTTTATGTTTGACATATCACTTTTAAATTTGTTCTGTAAGTCAAGGTCTTCCCTTAGGTATGTAGAGTAATTACTGTTGTACTAGATACAGAATTAAGATATCTTGAAGTAGAAAGTAAAAGAAAGTCCAAACATAACAAATTGCTATATAGTTTGAAATCTATTGAGTTAGGATAATGAAAGGAAAGAAAAATAACCCTAAACTCATGTGGTGATCTTTCTCACTAGGACTGATTTAATTTCAGTGACATTCAAAACTGTTACAAGCTTCTATTACACTGAACATATCAGATGTTTCCCAGTTAGTATCTTGAGGAAAAAATGCATTTAGGAAATCTGATTATTTGCTTTGATAGTCACGATCTAGAAGTTTAGATCTTATGTTTTGTTTCTTTGGGTTTTTGTGGCGGTTTTTTGTTTGTTTGCTTTGGTTTTGTTTGGGTTTGTTTTTTTTTTTT
>VWZI01020359.1:0-36779 GCA_013396835.1 Psilopogon haemacephalus | reverse complement strand
TTTTTTTTTTTTTTCCAAATTACCTGCTTATTCATCGAGTTAAAAAAAAAAAAGAGTTTTATAAAAGAACAAATAATAGATAATTAAGAACAAATAACAAATATATTTTGGTTACTACTATCCAATAAGTTCTTCATCTGAAATATTCAAAATGGATGAAGCATTAACATTAAGCAGACATTAATAATTGTATGTACATACTCCAACAAAAGCAGCATTTGAAAGCACAAACCTCATGAAACATCTGTGAACATGACAGAAATGTAGAAATGCGTCATTCACAAACACACAATATTCAATTAAGTATTCAAGTAATTCTATTGCCTTTTTCTTTCCTCCATTGCTATGGTATAGTCTCAACAACTCCACCTCCATTGTCTTGGAAGACTTACATTCTTTAAAAATATTTGGCACAAGTCAAGGAAAAGTTGCTCACCTGGGAATCAGCTGAAAACCTGTTTGCTTTGCTTAAATATGATGAATTTTTAGAAGACATTAACAGAAATTTACATTGTGTTTTCCAGCTGAATTACCTGTTAGAACTAAAAGTAAAGAAAAAAAAAAAAATGAGGCCAAGATGGATTCAGAGACAATCTAAAAGAACATATTTATGTTCCGTACTCCATGAGTTTCTTTTCTCATGCTAGTTTTAATCATCAAGTATTAGCAAATGGCATTATATTCCATAAAGGGCAGAAAACCAAATTGAATTCTTTATTCAGGAAAATATTTTCAAATTAATTTATATTGCTAAGCACAGGAATTCTAGAATATATGCAAGTGTCTCAATTCGATATTGTTGATTTTATAAAAGCTTTCAAAAAGAGCAGACTAGAGAACATAGCATTATGATTCAATTCCATTTTTCTCCATCCTTGCAAGTTCAATTAAATTCATTTTTTCTGCATTTTACTGCCAGATAGTTTGCAAGATTAATTTATTTACTACATCTTACATGTCCAAGTATATTAAGACCATGTTGAAATAGCAAGAAATCTAAATACTCAGATGTCAGAAAATTTGAGTACTGATTTTTTTTCCCTTCATGGATTCTGTATGATAGTCTTTTATTTGACTGCTCTTTTGGGACTCCAATCAATGGTTAATTCTTAAAGAATGGTTTTTAATTATGCTCTTCTAATGTCAATGCTTCTGTCCTTTTATTGCTTACTTTTCCATTTAGTTAGTTAGTTAGCTAGTTTAGGATGCATCATTATGTAATGGTTATTTCAAACACTTTATGGGCTAGATGCAAATATGTGCACATTTTGTACCACTTGTCACTTTCTCAACAGTTACCTATATTGCCTTTCATTTAGGCTTTCATTCCTCCTCAGGATGGCATGGTCTGAAGAACTTGTTTCAGGACAGGGCAGATCAAGAACCATTATGCTGCATCAACTCTAGTACCTAGCATGTACATGTATTCTGGATTTCCTTAACAAGAAATCTCTTATGAAATGCAATTCTGGACTTTTTTTTTTTTTTTTTTAAATAGTGATATCCCCATCATTTCTACTCCTGCCATCAGGATGCTGCACAGGTTGTTCAGGGCTATTATCACCATCTTACAGAGATAGAGATACATGCTCATACTTGAAAATTTGACCTCCTAGAAAAGAATGCTCCTGTCATCAGGCTAATGTTGCAGTATTCCCTTCTGCACAGCAGGATTAATGGTGCCAGAAATTAAGTTTTCCAAGAGAAAGCATGACTTTGTCTTAACAGTTAGCAGATGATCACATTTCTACATAGAAAGATGCAAACATGCCCTTTAATTATGGCACTGAAGTTATAGGGGAAACAGGACTTCTGAATCTTCAAATTGAAGCTCACTGGAAAGTCCATTAGTCTTCCTTCATATCCACCAAGAACCACATGATAACAGAACAGTAAGATACCTTTGGGGCTTAGGTACTGATGGCTAAGTTAGGCTAGGCACAGTTAAGGCTTTCAGAACACCATCTATGCTATTTAGGAGTCCTTGTAAAGAAAAAGCCCATATGACCTTGCCAGTTTCACTCACTCAAACCATTTAGAAAAGGAAAATTTAGATAGTGGTCTTAGAAATGTTGATCGTCTCTTTTCTAGAAAGTGGATTTGCCTATCTCACATTGCTTACTCACCAATCAGTAAGAGATATGGGTTTTAAAGCTCTGTAGGAAGACATTAGTCTCTTGGACACAGATTTATGTATCAGGAACGAGCACCTAAGTAAATAATTTGAAATCTGACTGCAGAATCCTACCAATTTTCATTCTCTTTTTGTTTGAAGCAGAATCCACCTAAAAATCATTCAATATCTGAAGCTCAATGTAGTAGGTTTGGACTGGGTTTGGACCCAAACCAAGGCCAAACCATGACACTGAAAAAGAAAAAAATATGTGTCTCTGCTCTTCAGTAACCTCTGATTTTGTCCTAGACATTCATCTATGGCTTTTTAAAAGATCCACTACAAGAAGTATGGGAAAATTGTGTGGGCTGTCTTCTCTCTGGATTGGTCCTGACCTTCATGCATGACATTATCAGCAGACCAGGATTAACAGAGATGACAGCAGCTTGTTAAAAATTTGATGTTCTCTCATACATTTACATGCACATTACACTTTCCCACATGAAAAAGGTCAGTCTTAACTGAAACAAATTGGTGTTTGGAACTTATTGGAATTCTTTCAGGTTGCTAAAGAAGAACCAAACCAGAAGAGGCATTGAGATTAATACCACTTTCATATCTTTAGGTTCAAAAAACATTTATGCCTGCTTAAACACACTGAGCCTCTCCAAATGATAAATTAGTTTCATGTTTATATATTTCAGTTATATTTCTGATATTCTTCAAAGTTACCAACTAAGTCCTTTGGTATATTAAAAAACAAACCCAAAAGCAAACCAAAAGAAACTCTTACACCATCTTTCAGTACTGCAGTAGGGAAATGTTTATATACCTAAAACAGTAACATGAGAGATCATAGATAAAACACTTGATTTCTTTCAGATTTGATATCTGCTTCCACGTTACCAACACTAAAAGCAGTATGTAAAGCAGTCATCTAATCTGTGATTTACAGTCACTGCTTAATAGTTGTTGAACCAGGCTGGAATTCCTCCACATAATTCTATGAGCTCTATACTAAGGGATTTCACAGATTGCTTTAATTAGACACTTGAGGCCTGATTTTCTAAGAAATGCTCCATATTTGACTTGTACCTTATAAATGCTTGCCTGTTATTCACTTTCCTGTGTCCTTAACAGGGAATCCTGTTGTTATTGCTCCCTTCATAAATTAAGTTTTCAGCAGCAGAGGCCATAATTTCCAAAGAAAAAGCATTCTCAGAAGTTAATAATGTCTAATTAGAAATGGTAAATTGGAGTAGTTATTCCTAATTTTAGACTCTAATTTCTTCAGATAACAAACACTTCATGTAACATTATATTTCTTAACTTTATTTTCTTGTATATTTTCTTGTAAGATGAGAAATTTATAGATTTATGTTTTGGTGTTTGGTGTTTTTTTTGTTTGTTTTTTTTTTTGTATCTTTGTCAGAAATTTATTTCTTATTAGCTCCTTTTCTATGTTATAACTCTCACTGTTGCACTTTCAAATTGCACTATTTATTCAACGTTTTACAGGTAATGGCAGTGTAAATTGTGTAAGACAGTTTTACAAGCATATTTGTAGATTCAGGGGAGGAAGGTGGACACATCCAGGACAAAAGAGCACATTAGACCAACTCTTTTTTCTGTCCCTGGCATTAGGGACTGGTTAGGAACAAGAAGACCTTAGCCTGTTTGATCCCTTAGCTTTATACTGAATATGACACATATGGAACAGCATACCTAGTTGTCCAGTTTAAAGTTACCAGAATTGTCAAAGCCTCCTTTCAGATACAACTTCTTACTCTGCACCCACTGGAAATATAGAGTGTTATCATTGCTAGAGGCAGACATTCTTTGCAAACACAATGCCGTTAATTTCAGAGAGTGCAATTACTTAGAAGAGATTGAGCTGAAAAGTAAAATCACTGAACAGAATTAGTTCTAACTCAAACAACTGGAGTACTTCACATGTATTCAAGCTATTAGAGTCTCTAGACACCTCTGGATTAACCACAGCACTCATCTACACTGAAAGATATACTGCTACTGTACTTGAGATTTGTCTAAAGCTGCTGGAAAATATTTGAAACATGGTTTACATTTCACCACACAGCTGTCTGTCACCAGACAAATGTTTTCTGTCTGCAGAAACAATTCAGAAAGGAAGAAAAGTAAAGGAAAAGTGTGATCAGGAAGAGGACCGATAACATCTATGTTAAACTTTGTTGGGTTATGTGACAAAAGCCCATCTGCATACTCACAAAAGAGTCCGGGGAGACAATGGCCCACCACAGGAGCCACCAGCCCATTAACAGCCTATCTCTGCAAGCCCAAAGAAGCATAGGAACATAATGGCAGTTGAGAATCTAGTTTAAGGACTCTCAAGGAAGGAGCAGCTTTCCTGTGCCCTTTCCAAGGCTATCCCATCAGATCCACAGACTCACTGACCTGGAGTAATCCGGAACAGTAATGTGTCCAGATTGCTTTTTGGTCTAAGGGGATTTGCTGCCTAGGCCACTGGGACACACCATAGGATGCAGGGGAAGAACAGCGTTGCACAGGGTTTTTCAGGATATTAAGGGAAGGGTTTAGGTGATTTAAGGAGGAAGAAAGGGGCAGGATAGATCAGTGCATTCTTTCCTGTTTTACTAAATTCTCTTCTTCCTTGGGTGGGAAGGTCTCTGTCTCATCTGCACTACTGAAGTGAGAAATCTCAGCCAAACGCATATGTGCAACAGTCTGTACTAGCAATTGGAGGAGGACTGCAGCATTAGTAGCTTTTATTGTCCAAGTGCACTCAGCTGGGGAGACTGGGACCCAGAGGCAGAATAGGTGCCTGAGGCCAGCTGCCTCAGGCATATTGTACATATGTGTGCATATAAATATATGTGGATCTCCATCCTCTTTTTCCTCTTCCTCCTCCATCTCAAAGTCCACAGAGAAACACATGATTGTTTCCTTAAATGGAGTTTGAACAAATTTAACAAATAAAGCTCTGGGATGCTTTTAATGATGGATTAAAAAAAAAAAAAAAAGTATTTGTTTATTGAATGACACTTGGAAATTTTTTTAAAAGGAAAATTAGCATGTGTCTCTGTATTTTAAATCTGAATGACTCTCTGTATGTGCAACTCCACTGAAGTTGCACAAGAATCCTAAATTCACCAAGGGCAGATCCTGCCTGACAAACCTGGTGGCCTTCTATGAACAGGCCACAAATAGATGAGAGGTGAGCAACTGATGCCATTTTCCTGGACCTGAGCAAAGCATTTGACATTGTCCTGCACCACATTCTGGTCTCCAAGCTGGAGAAACATGGGGTTTGATGGGTGGACAACAAGATGGATAGAGAACTGGATTGATGGCCGCACCCAAAGAGTGGCTGTCAATGGTCTTGTTCAACATCTTTGTCTGTGACATGGACAAAGGCATTGAGTGCACACTCAGCAAGTTTGCTGATGACACCAAGCTGTGTGGTGCAGCAGACACACTGGAGGGCAGGGATGGCATCCAGAGGGACCTGGACATGGACAGGCTGGAGAGGAGGGCATAAGCTAACCTCATGAGATTCAACAAGACTAAGTGCAACGTTCTGCATCTGGGTTGAGGCAATCCCAAGCGCAAATAGAGGCTGGGCAGTGACTGTCTGGAGAGCAGCCCTGAGGAGAGGGGCTTGGGGGTACCACTGAACGAGAAGCTCAATGTGAGCTGGCAGTGTGCACTTGCAGCCCAGAAAGCCAGCCAGATCCTGGGCTGCATCAGGAGAAGTGTGGCCAGCAGGTCGAAGGAGGTGATTCTCCCCCTCTACTCCTCTCTGGTGAGAGCCCACCTGGAGTACTGCATCCAGTTCTGGAGCACCTATTATAAGAGGGGTGTGGACATGCCAGAGTGTGTCCAGAGAAGGGCCACAAGGATATCAGAGGAATGGAGCACCTCTTCTATGAAGACAGATTGAAAGAGTTGGGGCTGTTCAGTCTGGAGAAGAGGAGGCTCCCAGGTGACCTTATTGTGGCCTTCCAGTATCTGAAGGGGGCCTACTGAAAAGCTGGGGAGGGACTTTTTATGCTATCAGGTAGTGAAAGGTTACGGGGAAATGGAGCAAAGCTGGAGGTGGGGAGATTCAGATGGGATGTGAGGAGGAAGATCTTCAGCATGAGAGTGGTGAGACCCTGGAGTGGGTTGCCCAGTGAGGTGGTTGGGGCCACATGCCTGGAGGTGTTTAAGGCCAGGCTGGATGAAGCTCTGTCCAGCCTGATGTAGGGTAGGGTGTCCCTGCCCATGGCAGGGGTGTTGGAACTAGGTGATCCTTGTGGTCTCTTCCAACCCAGGCTGATTCTATGATTCTAAATGTTCACCTTCAAATTCTTGGCTTTGCAAAACTACTATTTCTACTACATTATCTTTCAAGACATCAAATTAACTCCTACCCTCCTCCTTCCTGAGAAATTATCACTTGTTATTGTCCCCTATATGGACTCAGACATCTTTTTACACTACCATATGTTTTTTCTCCAGAGAGGAGGTACACAGCACCTAGGTGGAAAATATGTTGTTAAACAGTTAATCTGCCATTGTACAAGAATTGTTCATATACTCAAAGTATGGTCTTAGAGTAGATTTTTTTTCTTAAAAGAATACATCAAAGATGATAAAATACAAATATATGTTAAGAATATGATACTGAATCTGAGGTTTCATCTCATCAATTCACCCTACTCAAACCTTTTCTCCCTCAAGAATTAATATTTTAAGATAGCATCAGAGAGCAAATCCTTCCATGTCAAATAATTCTTATGTGTCTAGGAGATGCACTGCAATAATTGGTATTTGTTTTTTGCAACCATAGTGATGAAATGTGTTTATTGGCTAAGGCCATAAGAATTCAAAGCAAGTATCTGCCTTCATTTAATTTTGGAAAATCTGAACAGTCCTCTATCACCAAATAATAGGGATTTTGGGAATAGAACTACAAAACAACTTCTGTAACGTTTTTCAGATATCAGTCTACCAATCTGATTAATAAATAAATAATAATAAAAAAGAAATATAGAAAGACAGTGCAAATTTTACTATCTTACCAATTCTTTATTTAGTGCTGTATTTTGGAAACGTTTTCTCTCAAATTACTCAAATTCTTATTATTTAAGACATATTTTTTTTCTGTTAAGAGCTTTCTAGATCTCTAATTTTTAGATCAGTCTTATTGAAGTTAACAGTGATCACCAGAAAAAAAAATTCTTGTTGTTAGTGTTGTGATTCACCAATTTTAACATAGAATTGCTTAATGGAATTTAGGAATTTGAGTGTTTGTTTCTACTTGAGAACCCAAAGATCATGATCCATTAAAGTCAGTAAGATTATTAGCACAGATGGTCAGGATCCTAATGACTACATCATGCTGTAAGTAAGACAAATAATGAAAAGACTGGCTAAGTTTCCCAGCATAATTGCACAGAATTATATAGAAGAAAATACGAGTATTGTGAATTTTAGAGATGTTAAAAAGCACAACATGCAACAAATTATAAACCCAGAACAGGTACTAAAGCACAAAGTTATAAAGCACAGATTTAATGCACTAGCATTAAATAAACAAATTAAGCACTTGCACTTTTTACTTCTGTGAAATTAAAAACAAACAAACCCTTCCTATTCCAGTGCCACTTCAAAAGTTTCATGATACAAACAAGTACAAACTGCAATCATAGTATTAACTAAAACTTTCATGGCATTGCAGATTCATTTAATATTTCACATTTTGGTGATTTACATCCCTCAAAAAGGCTAAGATTTACCTCTTCTTGCAAAGTTATAGAAACAAGCATTTTCCACACAGCAGAATCTAGCTTTCAAGACAAAATATGACAAAACATGACTTTAAAGGGATAAATTTAGTTTATTCCTTCCATACTTATTTTGCAAAATGTCTGACAGTCATGAAACCACACAAAATAGCACTGTATGATTCATTAGAAATTTAAAATATGCTTTATGTTTTCTCACTGGATTAAATCCATTTAACTAAAATGATGGAGTAGCTCTTGATTAAAAAAAAATCTGACTGCAAGTAGAACATATTTTTTGCATTATTATAGGAATAATCCCCTCCCAAAAGAACAAATAAAAAGCCAATCCCTTTTTTTCTTCAGCTGCTACAGAGAATCCAGTAAAATTCTTATGACAACATTTTTCAGCTGAGCTGTTACATAGAAATGTTCACATGTCTTTGCAATCATTTTACATGGTTTTAGTGGAAGAGTTAGATGTTGAGATCTAGTGGAGGAGCTCCAAGTGCCAAAAAAAATTGGAGGAAGACTTTATATTTAATGGACTGCGCTAGTCTCTGAATTCCAGAAATTGTTGTTCCCAAGGGGTCAAAATCAAAACATGAATTAAGGAGTTACAGTGTCCAGACTATATTTCTCATATATCATAAAAAGGGAGTATAAACAACTAACATTTCTATTTAACATATGAGAGGTGATATTCTATGTAGTGCACAAACTATATGGCATGAAAACATTTCGAGGACATCTACAATAATGTGTGAAAAGCCACTAACTATTGTCAGTAGAAAAAACCCAAATTTCTTACAACCACCAGATCCTATTTCCAATTAGTTTGATCATTCTGCCTCCCATCCTAATTTCACACTTCTTTGTGGTTAAGTGTATTGCTGCATGGCTGAGTAAATATTGTCATCTTTCAGGCCTACTGTCTGCTTGTGGCAGGGAACACCCAAGTCCCTGCCCCACCAGAGGTTTGAATGGGGTGCGAACTGTGGCAGGGCACACCCAAGTCCACTGAGCCACTGGAGGTGTGAATGGGTCAGGAAACGGTCTTCCTTCCCTCCCACCTCTGTCACTGGAGGTTTGGAATATGGAGTAAAACAAGCATAAAGTACCTTCTCCCACCCTCCGTGGGCTTGAACAGGGAAGGAACAAATTGCCCCAGTATATATATGGCAAATGGACAGACTGGAGTCAGACTTGGACTCGAACCCTGAGTAGAACCTTGCACAGACCTGGAGACAGACCTTGCACGGACCTTGCACTGACTTTGAGCTGGACCTGCTGCAGGGACCTAGGTCAGCGATAAACTGATGCTGTTCACGGGAACACCACAGGGCACACCGGCTTTCCCCTGCAATCATAGCTTCATGAAGGCCATGCCTACAGTCATTTTGGACTTTGGCAGGCACTGGACTCCGTGTGACACTGATCCACTGCTGGGCTCCAGATGCTGCCGCGAAAGAGACTGTTTCCCACTTGTAAGTAGAGCAAAGCTGTTTTATGCCCAAACCTTTCCAATTTTCTGATTTTTCCTAAATTACCTGTGAAGATTTTTCCTGAATGAATTAGGACCCAAACTTAAACTAGTTCATACATAGCTTGTGGGTGGGGCTTTTGGAAGCTATGTAAAGTACATAACTTATAATTCCTGCCTCTTTAATTGCCCACAATCAATTCACTGCTCCAAGGAGAAGACCAGCATATTCATATCTAGGCTACTGCTAATGACTTGTCCCTGTCAGTATGACTTCCCAGTAGAATTTCTCTGTAAAATAATGTAGTGGGTTTGCAGTGACCTGCCCCCCCCCACCCTGCTTCTTAAACCCTGGCTAAAACTCAGAAAAACACACTGGAAGTTAATAAATGAAGCTTTATATTTACAGCAATGCAAATATACAAGCAAATATTTACAAGATATAACAGATATTTACAGACATATACAGTAAAAAAGGTAATAAATACACCACACCCCTCCTGGAGACCAAAATCCCCAGAAGAGGGTAACCAAGCCCCCCTACCACCTTTCCCCCCTTTCCCAGCTTTATCTCACCATCTCTTGATACTGCAGATAAGCTGAATATCAGAGAGATTAATGATAGGAGAAGAAGTTAGTCATTTTAGTGATTTTACTCTGAATCTAGCCAGCAAGACCAAGAGACAAAGGAAAAAGCTGCCGGAGCCAGCATAGACCCAAGCCAGACTGGCCCTCTGCAAGCACACTGGCTATCTCAATGTTTTGAGAACATTTCTCAAAACAATTTTTTTTTTCTCAGTCTCAGTGAAACTTGGTGAAATGACACTGTGTTGTTTAACTCTCAGCCAATAGTCTAATTTCTCATTCAAATTCTCCAATTAGCTCAAACCAACACAACCCATCCCTGTCACTTCACCCGAGCTCAAACCGACACAAACAATACTCAGTTGTCTGTCTGTTTGAAACAATGACACATTTATGTATTTTAAACATATGAGTCTCTTCTATCTAGAGATATGGCAAACTGGCATCGCAGAAGGCAGATGATCTCAGATGACAGCAAATACTATTTTTGAATGCTATGATATTTTCCTTTTAATAACTTTTTTTTTCTGAGCACAGCATCAGTGTCACAAATCACCCACCACTAAAATAAAACTGATTTTTCAGAAAAAATGAAGCAACTGACCTTGATAGCTAAGTGATCGGTTCAAATTAAATCATCCTTATCAGTTTTGCTTTTCCATAGTTTCCCTTTAGAACAGCACTAAAACTATATATGTGATCTGATTGAATACTTTATCCTTCATGTTTCTAAACACAGATTTTGTCTGTTACGTAATCCTGGTGCACTCACAGAAGTGCAGTGTTTGAATTTGGTTTTTCTACCAGCTTTCTGTTCAACCTTTAATTTACTTTGTACTCTCAAATAAATGCATGTCCTATTATATTTGGCACTGAACTCAAAGTGGTAAATATAAGCTCCTTTACATTTAAACACAATACATTACAGATTTTCAAAGGAACTCCTGAAAAAGCAGTCAAGATAAAAGGTTTATGTATTCTGAAGCAATTCCAGTCTTGTTTTCCTGGGATATTACTGAAATCAACTCTTAAAAGAATTCTGTACTCTATCCCTGGTCCTTTTGGCTAAGAATAAAATGGGAAGCACAGCATTGTGTAATTTCTTGATATGTTTAACATATTCTCCACAAACAATTTTCATTATTAAGTATTTTTCCTCATGATGATTTTTGTTCACTTTAATTTTGAGACAGGATACCTGTCTTTTTCTTTTTAGCTACAGAACTTTAAAGAAATTTGATAATTTTATTACAAATCTTTCTACAACCAGTAATAAGCAAAATGAGAAAATCCCTCTTTTACAATTGTATTTTAAACTCTCCTTGTTATTATTACATTGCTAAACCATGATTTTACAAAGTTAAAATTAATCATTGGTAAATAGCATATAAAAAATAACATTAATTCATAGTTTTGGAAGTCCAAGCTCTGTTTTAATACCCTCAAAGATGGAAATTGTGAGCCAAGAGTGTGAAATATTAACTCACCAATTACAAATCCAAAACCTAAATGCTTGGCTTTGGAAGGCTTATTCTTCCAAATATCCCATTTCAGTTTAGGGTAATTCTTAGCCAGAAAATATTTAAATGTTAATTTTAAAGACCTGAAAAATTTTGTTCATGGTTACTGAAATGCTATGAATAAAAGCCTTTATTTATCTTCTAAAAACTTGCTCTGTGTTTATTACCTTGCAATATAATTAAGAAAGCACTGTATAGAAATGCATAATTTTTTTGATGAAGATTTTGATTTGAATAAGTTCACAACTACTACATTCCTTTTATGTGTTTGAAACACTTTTTTGTTATACCTAGATTAATCAATGCAATTCCCTGCATGCGACACACAGTGCGATTTTTCCACCAGGTAAAAAAAAAGAAAGAAAAAAAAAGAATCCAAAGAACATTTTAGGCAATTCCAGCCTAATTAGTAGTTACATTTAAAACAGCCATCCTAAAATAGCCCTATAAAACTATAAAGTGTTTAAGGCTAATCTATCCAACATAACATAGATACACAAGAGCCTGTGTTTAGCTTGTATTTAGCTTTAGGTAACTCAAACTTCAAAGTGATTTTCTTCTGGCTAATAAGTGTCTAGATTATGTGTGTAATCCCTCCAAGACTCCACCTAATTGGGTCACAATTTCTGACTTTAAATTCATAGACCTCAAAGATCATCCAGTTCCAACCCCCCGCCATAGGCAGGGACACCTCCCACTAGATCAGGACGCTCAAGACCTCATCGAGCCTGGCCTTGAACATGTCCAGGGAGGGAGCAGAAACAACCTCCCTGGGCAACCTGTTCCAGTGCCTCACCACCCTCACTGTGAAGAATTTCTTCCTAACATCCCGTTCAAATCTCCCCTCCGCCAATTTGAACCCATTCCCCCTCATCCTGTCATTACAAGACCTTGTGAACAGCCCCTCCCCAGCCCTCCTGTAGGCCCCCCTCAGATACTGGTAGGCTGCTATAAGGTCTCCCTGAAGCCTTCTCTTCTCCAGGCTGAAAAGCCCCAACTCTCTCAGCCTGTCCTCATAGCAGAGGTGCTCCAGCCCCCTGATCATCTTTGTGGCCCTCCTCTGGACTCTCTCCAACAGTTCCATGTCCTTCTTGTGCTGGGGGCTCCAGAATTGCACACAGTACTCTAGGTGGCGTCTGACAAGAGCAGAGTAAAGGGGGAGAATCACCTCCCTTGCCCTGCTGGTAATGCTTCTCTTAATGCAGCCCAGGACACGGTTGGCTGTCTGAGCCGCGTGTGCACACTGCAGGCTCATGTTGAGCTTCTCATCCACCCAGACCCCCAGGTCCTTTTCCTCAGACCCTAGATCTATGGTGTAGGGCAAGTAAAGCATCAAGCTTTTCTGATGTTAGTGGGATTTGTAAGGCAACAATATTAAGTAAGCAGAATGAACTGGGTGGAAATCAACAGTCGTCTTTGCATAAGGTTCCCAGCCCCAGTTACATGTCTTTTTCAACGACAAATAGCTTATATTTCAGGAAGAAAGCAAACTTGTAATATAAAATAACTATGAAGCATCTTTTCAATCATTAATTTATAGTAATGTAATATGTTAGGTCCAGTTAGTTAACCATAGAATAAACTCGAATCACCTGAATGTCCAGTGAGTGCTCAGAGGCACCCAGTAAAAACATTTGCAATGCTGCTAATATGTCTCAGAGCTGATAAGGCAGGCACATACTGTGATCATAACTGCAGAAATCCGGTGCAGATATTTGGCATAGGGTTTTCACCCCAGATCTGTTTGAATAAAACTCCTAGTGAATATAGTAGGATCGTAGTATACTACACTGAGTGCAGAAGCTGTCATGGCAGAATTACTGACTCTATAAAAGTTGCTTCTAATTCAGAGAGCACAGTTAAATTATTTTCATTTATTTTGATCAGAAGAACAATGAATATATTTGTTAAAGAAGCTTTTTGTTTTTCATCTTTCATCAGAAAGGAACGAATGAAAAATTTCAGCAACTCAACCCTACCCTTGTGAAGGTTTTATCTGTAGAACATTAGATTAACAGCAAATACACACTTTCAAAGATGGAGGATATTATCTTTTAAACATATAGAAGTTATTTCCACTGAGCATAGTACATTCCTACAATAATGATTGTTATGTACCTGTTAAATGGGTTCTTATTACTTCAGGGATGTATTCTAGTATTACCTGAGATGCTTTCTATGATAGATGAATAATTTTAAAAAGAAAATACAGGTAATCGAATTTATTGTCTGGAAGACACAAAGTGAAAAGATTAATGGAAATGCATGAAGGTTAAATTCTGAACCCCAAATTAGACATTTCAATTTCTCATGTAACGCATAATGTGAATTAAGAACATATGAGAAGATCATAAGAAATTAATAATGAGCTGGGAATGAAAGGTAGTAAAGCTACCTGGCCTGACTAGAAATAACTACTACAGTTGTGTTTTTAATCAAAAACTACCTGATCGTAGTCAGGCCTTTGACAATTGCAAAATGCTGTGAAGAGAGTCATTGCTGACTGCTCCTAGTTAAAAGATGTAAGTCACACTTTGCCACTACAGAAATAGAGACAAGATGTGCTGCAAATATTTTAGCGATGTTTTATGACTTACAGCAAATGCTGCATACTGAGGTGAGGCAGAACTGGAGTGAGAATCTATTAATTTACTTCTCCAATTTGCTGAAAAAGACCTTCTTTTACTACATTGATAGGAAAAAAAACCTTACATGTGATGTCTCACCTATAAGTAGATTAATAGAATAACTTCACAATTAAAATGTCCCACACATGCAGGCAAAACAACACACTACAGGGAGGAAAAATATATCTCCCTATTACACCTCTCCAGTCTTGTGTTTTGCACTTTTTTCTTTGCTTTCTTTTGTTTTTCTGAACGACAGCTGGTAATGTCATACATTAATACATTTCCAGTAAAAATTTTTGAGCTTGAGGAATGTTGTCTCAGGAATTGCTAAACTAGCATTATCCAGAGAAAACACAGAAATGGCTTTCTTGGGAATGAAGCCAGAAATATTATGACAATCTTCTCCGAAAAAAGCAATAAGAAACTATCTCATGTTAGATACAGAGCTGAAATAGTAAGAGCCAAACTTCTCTTTAAAGTGCATAGTTCCCAGGCCATGTAATTTCAGTAATCAATGCTGCCTACCAACACTGTTTTATATGGAATCTAACATGAGTAGTATATCAGCAAAATATAGTTTTGTTACCTTGAAAAAAGCATAATAACCATAAAAAGTATTAAAGATGTTAAATAAACACATTATGTTTTTAAAAGGCTGTGTGTGAATCATATGTACAAATCGTTGTTGCCAATGGAATTAGATAAAGCAGAGAAAGCAGTGTATTACTCCCAAAACATTGACTATGTCTAAGAAGAATATACTTTGCAAAATTGGGGCAAACATCCTGATTTTAAACAGGTGGGTCACATAAACGTATGTATCTTTCAATACCCTATTGTAGGTCAAATGCAAAATGTCTGGATTTTAACAGATTGCTTTGCCAGACAAAGATTGTGTTCTTATAAACATCACATGTTCCGTGTATCTTAAAATATTAGTTTGTTAGATGGTTGGATGTAAAGTTATCTGTTTACAACTAAAGATAATCCAATGCATTAATTACACTTTGCCAAACAAACTTATAAAATCAAAAATAGAAAAAAAAAAAACCACACCAAATGATGGGTTTTCTTTGATGATAAAATCTCAAACTGAATGTCAAATATTTGTTTAGCATAGGTTTATACCTCTTCTCAAATAGTGGCTAGACCAGAAATGTTTGCATACAGAAACAGGTAAACAGGCAGATTTAAACAGCAGAGCTTGTAAAAGTTCCCAGAATAACACAGTCTCATCACCTTCCTCTTTTTCAAGTGTTAGAATTTACAACAGTATATTGTAGGATATTTGAAAGAAAATTTCTAGCTGCTGGTATGTTAGTGAAGACATAATTCAGTAGTAAGCAACTTGATTTAAATTTGGAGAGGATCTTAAAATAGTCTTTATAACCTTCATAATCATAACCAATTATACATTGAGCCTTTACAGTGTCTGTATCTAAATACTTCCTTCAGAACTAATGTTTCACTTGGTCTGTATGGTCATTTCTCACAAGACTTAAAACATGATGATAACATGCTGGTTAAGTCCACGTGCTCATGTCTCCCTCTAGTGCCTGCATCTGTTCTGTGTATTTTTAACTGGATTTCAAATGTTCCAGTCAATGAAGAAATAGGTTTGGTAAGGAAAGTCAAAGATTTCAAGGAAGGAGAAATAAGTTTGAAGTAAGTTATTTGCTACATGCCTACAAATAGTTACAAGGTTTGGTTTGATCTGTTTTGCTGGCTTTGTTTGTTTGTGGTTTAGTTTTGTTGGGTTTGTTTGTTTTGTTGTTGTTGGTTGTTTTTTGTTTGTGTCTGGGGCTTTTTGTTAGTTTTTGTTTGTTTGTCTATTTTGGGGAGGAGCAACGTAAGAGACAAATAAAGCAAATAAAAGCCTAATTCTCAAAGACGGACTTTAGTCTTGAGGATTCAGTTGATCTCTCCTCAGTCTTTAGTTTAGATTTACTAACTTCTTTCTTCAAGGGGAAAATATATTGTAAAACTCTTTTTCCTACATTTTTTCAGTATGCAAAAATACCGTGTCTCCAGTGAAAATTCATGTTTGAATTTAACTACAATCACAAAAACTTGAGTTGTTTGGACTTTCCAAGCAAGTGTCCTCCTGCAAATGAATGCATGTAAGGATGTAAAGAAGTTTACAAGGAAACAGCTTTTTTTCCTATTCCCTTTTATTACTGTTTAAAACAGGAAAATAGGTAACTATGTTTGCAGTATATCATAGCAGTCACCTGTAAGTCTACTGTCATCAGATATTACAGGTTCTAGTTACTGCTGCTTAATATTGCATTATAAGGCAATGTGAATTGGACAAATAAATTTATTTGAATTAGACTGAAAATTTCTTGCAACATTCACCTTCCTTCAGCAAAATGCATTTGCAAATGTAACTGGATGCAGTTTCAGAACTTTCTGTGTTCAAAAACTAAAACATATGGAGTTTGTGTCTTGTGGAGCTAGCATGGAATCACTGCTGTACTGAATTGTATTGAAAATGTTAATATGCAGCTCATAATATTAAATCATTTTATCTCTGTGTCAGAGATAAAAGATATATAACTTCTGAATGTATGAATATTTGTTATCTTAAGCTGTTTATCTCACCTAATAAAAGCCATTTCTTACATACCAGTTTTGAATTCTGCAGGACACTCTCTTCTGGATTGCATGCACAGAAAAAGATTTTGTTTAACAGTATCATTGATTTTATCTTATATAATAGAAAAATTAAGTTAAAAAATGCTAAGTTCTTACCTGTAAAATATGAAGTGCTACTTTTAAACTATATTTTCCTAGGTGTATCTAAATCTGAAAAAGGCAGTATGCTCTTCTGCTAGCTTATACTTCTCCTACTATTACTTTTTTAGCCTAAATCATGTTACACTCTATACTCATACTATTTACTTTATAGCTCATTAAATAAAATCTCTAGCCACTATATTAGAAATCTAGGTAAGAATCTGACATGGAAAATCTAAGAATTTAATGTCCTATCAAGTCTTACTGTCCAGTGAGATAAGTGAAGATACTTGACTTGGAAAGTATTTCTACTGTGAATTTCTGACTAGTGTTTTTACCATCAGTGTCTTGTGTTTCAGATTAATTTCAGTCAGTTACACTAATTTTTGCCTGTTTGTCTGGTTTTGCTTGCAGAGAAGATTTGCATAAACAATCTCGGGTAGAAAGCAATTTCATGGAACTATCACCACTATTTCTATTAGAAGATATTAAATGAATATGCACAGTATCAATAGTGAGAATACCTCAGCATTTATCAAGAAAAGAAACCAAGCTACTTCCAATGCAGTGTGTTAATAATATCTAATATTTGTAGAGCTTCATGCTTTTTAACTAAACAGAATAAATCAACAGGAAAACACCTCAAGTTGTTTTTAAAAACAATATGACAAATAAGTTTACATTTCCATATATTTTATTGCAGTCAGATTTCCAGAGAAAGTTACTACCTTGGTTTTTAAAAAAACCCTCTCTCTATTATTTACAGAAAGGTACATTTAAAATTGAAATACAAACATATGTTAATAGAAGCAACAGAAGTAATTTTATCTAGGACATTACTCAAAGCCTCTGTTTGCAAGGAAATGGGCAAGAGAATCTGAAGATTTATTACCTTATTGTCTAAATGAAGGTGCCTGTGCACTACTAACAATCTCTGGGCCATTCAGTCTCTAAGCAGTTTGAGTGCATATGCTTTCATGACTGGAATGCCAAAAGTCTGAGAACTTAGTACAAAATTTGCTATGGTAAGAAAACGAATTTACAAAGCTATTTCTGGCTAAAACAGTCTACCAGGATAAGAAAGGAACAGTCCTAAGAAAAATATTTTTCTTCTGATGTTTCATAATACCATACTTCATTGCTGAGAAAAGGTATGCAATAACAAAACACTTATACTTAAAAAAATGGAAATAGAAATATTTTTGCATTACTACTATCTCCTTCTCACCAGTCATTCTTTCACTTTTCCCTCTCCTTTCAATTTAATGTCTGTTTTTCCGTCTATGACCAATGTGAATCACTCTTAGAAATAATTCAGAGGAAAATTCTCCCTCAGACTACATATCCAGTCAGTATATCTGTATACAAATGAGTCTCTGACATGAAAACTAGGGAGAGTGCTGTCACATTATTAATCTAACTTCTCAACCACAAAGACAATTCTTTGAAGAAAAATTCATGGATGCCGCAAGTGTGCAAACTACTACTATGTACAATAACATGACCCCAAGAGTGCAGCAAAACATCATTGGGTAAATTAAAGTGAACTGTTGTTTTAAGTGTGTTTTTTTGGGTGGTTGTTGGCTTGTTTTGTTTGGTTGTTTTATATTACAAAATCTACTTTATTTTTTTTCAGTATAAAGACTTTTTCAATACAAAGCCTTTTAAGAGAAAGGGATTCTTTAAATAAAAATACTTCCATCATGAATATGCACACTATCAAAGAGAAATACTGACATGTAAGCCTCTGTGCAGGAAACTTCGTGCATTTATGTGCCCTCTGAAGAGCTGAAACAGAATCTGATGTATCTTCTGAGATCCTCTTCTACCCAGGAGAATGTTGAAGAAAAATCAGAACTAGCATTCTCTCTGTGGGAGTAGCTGCTTAGCTGTCCAGTTATGTTCTCATCACCTACCATCAAGCTCACAGGAACCTTGGCAATCAAATCCCTCTCTGTATTTCTCTGTATTTAATATTGGCCTCCCTTTGTTAAGTTAATTCAGTTCCCTTCTTCAGTCTGAGCTTCAAACAAAGGTTTGGGGGAAAAAAAGAGTGAAGCCAAGAACAAACTGAGTCCAAAGAGATAATAATCTCTCTTTCTTCATGTTAACACTGATGAATGTAACAAAGTTCCTTTCTGAGCCCTTACAGAGTCAATAGAACATCCCACCAACTACAACTAATTACACTTTACTAAAAATCAGCTGTTAATTGGACCTTGAGTATTTCTTTTACTTCAGACTGGGTTTGCATTTTATTACAAAGTCAGAGGCTAATTGTGATTAATCACTGTAAACAAGGAAGAGGTTGATGCATCACTTTGTGTCAATATGTTTCTTTGTTATTGGTTGATTAAAAATCCTGAAATGTGGTATTATTACGCTTGATGCTCAGTTTATTAGCTCTTATACATGCAATGAGTAATCAGCTTTGAATTATTACTTCCTGGTAATTTTCATAAAATTATCTGGAAGTGGATAGGCAGACTGTATACTGCAATGTGTGCATGCTTCATGAAAATTCTCTTGACCTCACTAACTCTAATGTTGATTTGGAGTAATAGTAGTCATATAAAGCAGAGCTTGCTTATATATTTGTTCTGTAAAAAGAAAAAAAACAGCATTTTCCTCCCATGAAAATCTGTCAGCTTGCTTTCTGTTGCAAGTAGTATATGTAGGCCAGGATGCAAACAAAGATAAAACATATCTCTGTAAATCTATGTCTAGACTTCTATAGCATACACACATTTCCTGTAAGAAGAATTATATGTATCTAGGAAAGAAAATCTTACTGTTGACTTTCTATTTTATACTGTCTTATGACTAGAAAGGCCCAACTATGTGCATAAAATCATGTAACTCATGCAGACTTTATCTGTAGCTGCAGCACATTATTTAGTAGAATGGGAAGTTTCCTACCCATTCCAATGTATATTTCCAGCAGACGGAAATTTAAAGATACTTATTTTTCTGGATCAAATGTAATTTTCACATCCAGTAGTGTGACATGCTCCAAGGCAGATATGTTTCTGAAGGTATTCACATTGACTTAAATGCCTTCCTACATGGAATAAAGCAAAGGACTATCTAATTTTACTTCATTTTGAAATACGGTCTTTGAATACAGAAAGTGATCTGAGATTTTTGTAAACCTGTTGCCTAGGTTTGATGAAAGCAAATAACTGTCCAAAAAATGAAGATTGTATTCTATAGAAAGTATTCTCCTATGTTAGTTCTGGAATGTTTTTACCTTGCAACATTGGAGAAACACATACATTGCTGTGACCTTTTATAGACTTTGCTGATGGAGATAAGAAGAATGTTTACAGAGATGTACAAAAGTGTTAGTTCTTAGTTTTATTTACAAAGACAGTAAACCAAAGAACCAAAATTGACATGATGCATTAGTTAATAAGATACTACATGTAATATATTTAGCTCCTAGGCATGAAGAAATAATTTCAAGATTGTCCCAGGTTGGGAATTATAGGGTTAAAATTCCTCTAGGGACTATGTGGAGAATGTTATTTAATCCCATAATTCTGCTATCTCTTCATAAGCTCACAGCAAGGGCAACTTGTCCTCCTTTTCCTCCCACTCCAGCCGTGTCTGGGTAGGAGCTGTTATTGGGTAAATATGTAAGCGGGTAGGCCTGTTTTGGGGTCTAGGAATGGCAGAGGCATTGGGGGGAAGGACTTGGAGCATTGGGATTTATAGATTTAGTTTTGGGATGGGAAGAAAATTCAAGAGGTTTGCTATAACTAATATATCTGCTCTGTAACTTTTCCATGCATCTCTATCCACAATATAATTCTGTTATTTTCTCCAATTCATTTGAGAGTTTTTATTCTGTCGGCAGTAAAACCATGACATGTTTGAGCTGTAGTATTTGCAAAATAAAGAATACCTTGAATATGGGATTACTGTAATGGCAGCATGAAATATCAGACCAAAGGCAGGTTCTGTTACCATGAGTAAGGAATCATACTTTGCATATCATTGTATTGCTCCCAGAAGCAGAACATTACTTTGCATGAATACACTTATTAGCAATATGATCTTTCATCACTGAGTATTAATTATTATTATTATTCCTGTCTCTCCCCATGTATATATATTTTTCTAAGTCATCAAATTAAAAACACCTAATGGAGGGGCTTGACAAGCTTTTAACAGAAGCATGCTTTTCAGAAACCTCTGCTTTCTAATCAAGGTTATACAAATTGCTTTCCTTTAGCCTTCAGAAAATACCTGTTTCCTAAATCCACAGATTCAGAGCTGCTCATTTGTGGACTACATGGGAGGACAAAAGTGAAGTCTTTCATGTTCTGAAGAATTTGAGAAGTATACAATTTGAATCAGAAGTGAGACAATTTTGATTTTTGGGTCCCTTATTTCTTAGATATGACTCTAAGAACTCTAAAATAATGGATTATTTATTTGGTTTTGGGGGTTTCTTGTTTGGGTTTTTTTGGGTTTTTTTTGGGTGGGATTTTTCTGTGGTTTGTGGTTGGTTGGTTGTTTTTTGCCTCAGGGAGGAGTTTTTCTTGAAATAAAAAAATAATATTTTACAAAGACATTTTCTTTGATTTGGCAGTGAGTAGCTATAAAACTACATTACCTGCTGATATATTTCTAGTAAGTGATTATTAGAAACACGAGAGATTAAGGTGGGGACCTCTGACTGTAAGAGATTGGGTTCATGATCAGTTGAGGTATCTGCACTTAAGTTTATGGGACCTGAGGAGATGTCCATCTTCAGAATTCTCCCCTGTTCATTGCAGCAGTTCCGCATACCAGCTGATGCTATGCTTTGCCACATATCATCACATGAAGTAGATGGCAATCTAAACCAGCTTGGACTGAAAATTCTACTCATTATCTAAGATGACATGTTTACAGTCTTGTGACAGATTTTCCTATATTTAACTCACATCTATAGATGTTTAGGTTTGAAGGTGTTTTAAAGGGCATGATACTTTTTTGACTAGTAGCTTGACTTGATGAATGCCCTTGCTGAGTTAAATCCAGTTCTTTGTAAACTGCATTAGCAGTTCAAATTCAGTACCGGATATCTGTACAATACACATAGTACTTATATTCTAAAAAGAGTAGTCTGAAAACAAAGGAATGCTGACAGATAGAAGATTAATGAATTTTTTTTTCCCTGGCAACAGAATTCTTTGCTTCGCTAAAAATATTTTAAACTATTAATGTATTATTTTTACATAGTTGTGTAATTTTCTATAGAGAAGAGAAAACAGAAATGTCGATGAAAGGAATTAGTCATATTGATTGATTTTACCCTAAAAATAGAAGTCAGAAATCAAGTATATATATTTTACAGCTAAAAGTGTTTTAAAAATATTAATGCTAAACCTTGTGCTGCAAGTCAGTTTAAATATAATTTTCAAATATGAATCTGAAAAAAAGTATTTTTCATTCTTAAAGAGATTCACAAAATTTATAGGAAGCATATGAAAGAGAAGCAAATAAAAAAGAAATTTCAAACAAAGCAGTTTAAAGAATATAATTATTCTCATAAGACAAAATCATAGGTTCTACTTTCAATTAAAGTCACCAGAGCAACATTGAATTTGCTGAGGTATGAATGATACAGCATTCAGGAACAGAGCTGTTATGATCAATAACAATTCAGATTTTACTTTATATAAGGTTTTCAGATAAAAGATTTACTTGCTTTCAATATCTCTGAACACTCATGAGAAAGCAGAGAGCAAGGAGACTGTCCCCACAGTTCATATGAGGAAAAGGTTTCAATTTATCCTAATGATCTCTTGAATCTTTTAAATCCTCTGTTAAAAAGATCAAGACAGCTGCAATTGAAGCCCTTTTCCCAGCTGTTTATTTCTCAGTTGTTGCTTTTTCATGGAATTTGGGGATTGATGTAATTAGACTGAAGGGAGTTGGGTCATGCTTAACAATTAACTGTGCCAATATAGCTAACATGTCCAAATGTTCCTTTTGGGTATCTCTATAACCATTTTCTCTTGATAATTATCTACTTTCCACTTCTTACATTAATGAACCAGCAGTTTCTTCCACTATCTATTATCCATGTTTATCAACATTTAAGCTAAATATATGAGAATGCAAATTCTTTATTACTAAACAGAGTAAATAATGATATTACAAGAGATGGATAAGGTGACTTTACAAAGCAGATTATGCAATTACATTAGTGCAGACTGGACATCAATATTTATAATAATTGGCAAAAATTGGAATTCTACACTGCTGATACTTCTGCATTTGCAGCTTGATTGACTTCTCAGTGAAATCTAATTCAGTCTTTAAGGTGGACCATTTATGTTGCAGTTACAAAAGGTCTGATCCTGGAAGGAGCTAAGCAGAGTTAATTGAATTCAAGACTTTGCAGAATGAGGCCAGAAACAGCAAACTTTGTAGCAAATTTTGCCCAAGGAGGGCATTGTAATTACAAGAAGGACTAGAAGGGGTTAGAAGAATGAAGTATATTTGAAACCAAGTCCCCTTAAAAAAAAAAAAAAAAAGAAAGAAAAATAAATAAGCAAACAATATAGACAGAAGTTATACAATTAAATGACGAATCATGTTATCATCACCATCACATAGCAGCAGCGAAGGGAATATACAGTATTAGGAAGTGCAGCAATGTGGACTGAAGTGCCATCAGACTAATGAGACAAATGTTCTTCTCTTTGTTCCACTACTGAAACAAGAGAAGGTACTTGAACGTTTTTCTTCTGCTTTTTGGATATTATATTCTTCAAAGCTCTGTTCCTCATGATATCTTACACAGTGCTTAACAGGACAGCTCCTTAATCACAATTCTAATCACCAGGTTCTAACACAAACCCATGAAATATGTGTTAGTTATGAATTCTGTTCTTCTTGAGAAAGAGATAAAAGGACATAGAAAAATATATCTAAATCATAAGTCACAATAAAAATGTGTTGCTGTCACCCCGGAAGTGTCTAACTAACTGAGCACTGCCCTGCTTGAGCTGTGCACATAGTATTTCTATAGCAGGCTCTTCTTCAAACCCAGAACTGATATGCTTGGCACAGATTAGCTCTTAACTTCTGGTATTCAGAAAATAAGGACTACACAAATCCAGAGTACACATATAGCAGGCATTTTCAGATCACACCTAGCATGTACTGCCAGGAGCAGCTGATTTTCAAGCTTCAGCTGTGACTGCTTTATGTCTGTGGAGAGAAACAAGGAATGCAGTCACAACTCTCATATGAAGAGAGAGGAAATTAGAGTCTGGAACTTCAATTGGTTGTTCTCTTCTCCCAGGCAACCAGCAACAGAAGAAGGGGGACAGTCTCAAGTTGTGCTGGGGGAAGTATAGGCTGGATATTAGGAAGAAGTTCTTCACAGAGAGAGTGATTTACTGTTGGAATGGGCTGACCAGGGAGATGGTGGAGTCCCCATCCCTGGAGGTGTTCAAGAAGAGCTGGATGAAGCACTTAGTGCCATTGGATAGTGCCATTGGCTGGGTGATACGTTGGACTGGATGATCTTGGAGGTCTCTTCCAATGTGGCCTATTCTATTCTATTCTATTCTATTCTATTCTATTCTATTCTACTCTATTCTATTCTATTCTATTCATCCATCTCATGATTCTCTGAAATCTCTGCCTCCTTCCTGACCCACATTTTTAACTTCTGTCTTTCTCTGAATAGCTACATAGGGCATAACTGTATTCAGTTATCAGTTTAGAGCTGTAGTACACTGTTATGTGATCTTGTCTACCAGCACTACCTTCAATCAGACCTTAGAATTTCTTTTCTTGCAGAGGATATCTAACTGGAAGATTCAGCCCAGATGTCATCAAGCTGTCATTAAATGTGTTTTGTGGTATGTTCTCATGGGAAGCAACTACCACTGGCAAGAGAATCATTGCTCTTTCCCTTCCTGTTCCTTTCCTCAATTTGTAAATTTTAATTAATTAGTTCTGGAGAAAATCAAAACACTTCACAAAAGGCACAACAAAGTTGATAACAGTTACTTAAATATTAGGTAAATATCATTCAGTTGCATATCATCCAACAAGTACAACATCTGATTAGCATCTACTCAGTATACTGCAGTCCTTGTTAATGGCAAAAGAAAAAAGTGTAAGTAGTAGGGATTTTGAGCAAATCCTCAGGAAAAATATATAGTACTGGATGAACAGCATAGTGCAAAAAGTGCAATTGTTATAATCTTTATCCTTTGTCATCACCACCTACTTCAAACTTGTGCTCCTAAATTAGCTTTCTCTATTAAAGGTGATATATTCCTGCTATGCAGCCATTGTGCCTGTCTGTGAGTCTGACTTAACATCCTCTTTGCAACAATGACCTCTCTCCGTGACATCCTACATTTCACCTTGCTTTCTGCTGCTTTCTTTCCACCTACTGAGATACAGATAAGTGCTTTGGTTTAAAAGAACACATTAAGAAAAGGAAAAACAAACAAACAGAAGAGGCTCAGTTAAAGAAAATCTCACAACTAATCTCTGTCAATGAATGCAGTTGCACATATTGCTTGAAGACAAAAAATCCTTTCCTGCAATTAGCTCATCATGAAAGAGGCCTTACTCATTCATAGTGCATGGGATTTTGTTCAACTCTTGAATCTTTCTAGACATGCTGTGAATAGCTCATTGTCTTCATGAACTAGAGGACAGAACTGTGACATGAAGGAGAAGATAAGGCCCCTCTGGAATACCTCAGATTCTGACTGTCTGGCCCATAAAATACTAGGAACATTTGTACTTCCTTTCCCATGGTCATAAACTCTGGAGAGAATGTGGAACTTGTGTCAAAGAGGAAGACTTTTTATTTAATGAGTTATGTTGCTTATCCTTATCCTTATTTAAGAATTTGTCTGAATCATATGATTGCTATCAGAAATATCTTCCTCTGCTAAGAACTGTGGGGGTATTTTTGTCTTGTAGGCCTTTAAGATGGGGAAAATCCTAATTTAAGACTTTCTAGACTCTTTTCTTCTTTGTCTCCCATATACTATCTTGGCTCTTGGACAGTCGTGGTAAGGGTTCATATTTTAGTGCTCCAAAGGACCAAATTCAAACTGAGATGTGTAATGATATTCCAAATGAGTTGATAAAGACTTGTAACTTACAGCAAGATCAAATGAACAATGAGGAACTCACTGCTGGACAGAAAGAACAATATAAAAGTAAACAAGAAAATAAGGTAGCATAACAGATGAGCAGAGAGCTAACACCTGTTCTGACTAATTCTTCTGCTTCTAACTTTGAAAACTCAAATTAGCAAGACAGTTCTCTCTCTGAGTCTATTGATTACCACTGAGCCACAATGAAATATGAAATAAAAGCAATTTAACTTACCAAAGTTGGTTGTACAAACATTCTCTTCCTCTATGTTCCTGGGAAAGTAGCTATTATGGATGGCAATGTACAGGTCACTACTCCCTTAGGGACAATGAATACCAGCAAGAGAGACTGGTTTTATACTGGCAGTATACTGGCGGTATTTAGCATTTGCCTGCATTTGGATAGATTCCAGTCATTGTTCAGCTTTGAACAAGCATTAGGGCACTGGGTATGTATGAAATTATTTGTAAAATATATTTTATGAATATAAGCCTACTTTTAAAATCTATATATAGTTGTGGGATTTTTGTTTGTCTGTTTTTTTTACTGCTTGTAAAAGTTGCATCAGTTTAAAAAATGTACATCAATGAAACTTAAATTCATCATGTAAAACAAAATTATACATTTATATTTAGATGTAAAACAAAATTATACAAGTATTACAATCAGTTTTACTAAATACAAGAATAGTGACATTTTCATGTGAATTGATTATTAGCTCAGATAATCACTCTTTCAATCTGCAACAAGCTTGCATGATGTAATTAATTGGCTCTTCTGAATGAAGTGCATAAGAAGTGCCAAGAACTCTCATAGAAATGTGATTTGACATCAGCTACTTTGGATTTTTTCAAAACACAGAGATGCAGTGCAACTTGATCAACAATGATTACAAGTTATGCTTCAAAAGTGGCATTTCTCTAGCATGATCCTTTCTATCCCTTTTCTAGACCCAAGAACATTCTTATTTCAGTTGTTATTCCCAGCATGAAATTCTGTTTCAAATCTTTTGGGCTTTGCAACTCTGACGAATTCATGTGCACCAAATACAGCATAATATATTAAAATATTCTATATACATAACTGGAATTTTAAACAAAAGAAAAGCAGTATCTTGGGATACTGAGAAATATCTTCTCCCAGTATCTTGTATTTTATTCTTTACACAAACTGGTAAATTCTAGAGAGAAATTCAAAAGCTGGAACAAAACCTACACCAAGTCAGAGCTAAGATTCACAGAGCACACAAATAACTTTAAGATTCACGGTACACACAAGTAACTACTGTAATAATCTCCAAAACAGGCACTGTAAATGCAAGTAGCTTAACTGTTAATACAGAAACACTGTAACATACATATATATATGTGTGCATATTGAAGATGTAATTATCAGTAAGAATATGTAGAAAAATGTGATTTTCTCTCATCTGGGGTCAAACACTGTAGATTGCATACTTATAAAATGTAATTACTATAGGACAGAGTTGCAGGAGTTTTTTTATTAGCCAGGTAAGTCAGTGGCATTTTTGTCGAGGAATATTGTTGGATCTTCAAATTCAAGAAAACATTCCATTTCTTCCTCCAGGAATAATGTCGTTAGCAGTAATATTCTCTACAAACTACTATTATTTTCTTACAGTAATACATAAAGTAATGCATAAAGGCTGCACTCAGGGAAATTTTACAGTATACTGCAGCAAAAAATGACAGACACTATAAGCTAATAAATATGATACAAACAGAAGTCAACTTTGTCATTGGTTTTTTTTGAGAAGCAAAAGAATTTTAGTACTGACATTTTATAAATGTATCCATGTTGATGACAAGTAGCTATGCATATCAGTGCAGGGCTGTAAAACACACCAGCTACAGTTCTTAAGTGTTTTTTTAGTGGTATTGAGACAGAGTGAGGTTTTATTTTGACAGATCACCCAAACCACATTAATAAAAAGCTTATTGAAAACTCACTGCAAAATGTAAAGACCTTTTGGAGATGAGCATATTCAGATTTAGCTAAACGCAGAAAATTTGTAACATTGATTGAAATGTTGCTAGGCTTTTTAACAGTTGGAAATCTCATTATGACAAAAAGAAAGGAAAAAAAAAGTGAGAAAACACTCAGGTCTCGAATTGACCCATGTGCTGCAGAGGTAGGGCATGCCAGAATGTCTCACACACAAGGCTCTCTTCATCAGTGGACAGGATGCATAAGCCTGTGCCTTAAAGAGAATTTACAACACTAACCTGGACCCCACAGTGCTTAACACCATAGAGCTATGGAGCAGGCCACCTGCCAGGAACAAGTTGGAAGATATCCTTTAGTTTATATAAGAGGGGAAAAGCAGTAGAATCTGGGCTCTCAGTCAGGAGACACATTTTATTCCTGCTATTTCCTAGACCGAAATATCCTTCCTCGGAGCTTATGAACCTTATAACCAGCCTCCAAAGAATTGTATTCCAAGGGCAACAATATACTGGATGAGGTGGTATCTCTACATCCTGGAATACTCTGAAAATATGTAGCTCAGGACTGGGTTCCTGTTCCCAAAGGATCTCAGGACTGGGTTCCTGTTCCCAAAGGATGAAAACAGATTCTCAGAGAAGCAACACCAAAATGAGTCTCTTCAGCAACTATCAGCGAACAGCATTTGAACAGCACTGATTCCTACCACTGATTCTACTTTACTGATGCTGCTGGATCAGTTAAATCTCCAATATATGCTTATTGTGTCTATCACAGTAAGCATATACTTGCAGACCCACAAAATATTTTATAGAGATATCCAAGAACAGACATCTTTACTGTAAACTTACGTAAATACTCCTACATTCTAGGAGTTTTAGAACTATTAATGTGGAAAAAAAATTCTCCTCACTATTTACAAAGACTATGCAACAGACTGTAACTTCTTCAAATTAGCTTCACTGACCTTGCTGAACTTATTTACTCTACATATGTGTTAAATCCTTCATGTTCTACAGTTTCATAAGAATAACTGAGGGAGAATAATAATGTGAGAGAACGCTATGCACTTGCACTTCAAAACACTGCTAGCAGAACTAGAGAATCCTGTCTGAGCAGACAGCTTAATCCTTCATGAATGACAGGCATAAACTATTCTAGATTACCAAACAACAAAAAAAGAATAGCAGACTGAATTGTAAAGAATGACAAAGATTGTAGATTTCATATAAGCTTGCTGTAATTAAAAAAAAAAAGGGTAACTAATAATTAAATAAATACTTATTTGTCTGTCTTTTAGACCATCAATAACTGTAAATTGAATACAGAATCACAGAATGGTAGCAGTTGGAAAGGACCTCTGGAGATCATCTAGTCCAAATACTGGGCTCGGTAGAAAATTTGTCCATAAGAAAGGTCAATAATTTTTAGAAAAAACACACCTATAAATGTATTTGTTTTGTTAGTACACAAGGCCTAAGATTCTAGTCCAAGTTTCTTTTTTCCTTGCACAGAACTCTGCTACTCTAAGGGCCTGTGAAACATGTTCTTTACTCTGATTCCCTACAAAAGAAAATCCTTTCACATATCTGTGATAAAAATGAATTTTAAAGTTCCCATATAAGTAACAGGGAAGGAAACCTCATTCTTTCTAGTGTTTGTTTAGCAGCTAGACTTCAAACATTCTCTGAAAAGCAAACAACTCCAGGAAAAGGAAAATTGAAACACAACAAGCACAGTGAACAGATGAAAGGTTTTGAACTGCATTTGCAGATTAAATAACAGGTTAACAATGATGGGAACAAAATACATAGCCAGAAATCCAAAATAAAGGGAGGAACCAACTACATGAGGTTCATGGAAAGTATTAATTCTTCTACAGATACATTTGTAGGGTTACTGTTCTTATTTCATACACCCTAGAATGAGAAATTTCTTGATCATGAAGCTTCAATGTCACACAGAGCTTTTAACTTCTGAAACAAACAGCAGCTGAAAACATCTGCACTTTAATGGATAACTGCAGATTTATCTGTAACAGATAAATAAGGAAGTCAGGAAATGCCACAATATTGTTGAGTACTATGTTTTCTGCCTATAACAAACAATCTTCATCAGGACTAAACGTGTCACTGCCCTGCAATACTTAATGCATTACTGAAAAGGAAAAACGAAGCAAGAGCTCCCTCTATGTAACTCTGAATGCATTACCTTGCTGTAATATTAAAAGATAGATTTGGTTTACATTTTACAAGTCTTATTGTTGTGAAACATGCATATAACAAATCAACAAAATTGTAAAAAAACAAATAAATAAGAGTTCTCAGCACCACACTGCATTTTTTTTTCTTCAATAAAATTACAGAGAATAATTACAGGCTGCAAATATTAGTTATATTGTTAGTAGTAAAGGCCTATTAAAGGTACAAGGCTAGAATTTCAGATGAAGCATGCCTAGTTTCTGAAACACACTTCTTCTTGAAAGGAAGTTAAACTAGACTAACAAGGAACATATGAGAAGGCTCACTGATATTGCTACTGCCAGATGACAGCAGAATTCCCTGCTTCTCTGTTGAAAGCTTCTGCTCCCACAGCAAGAACAACTGAACCATCACAAATGCTTCACCATCTCACCCAAATCACCATATCAAACTATATTGATGCTGCTTAGGGTTGCAGTAATATCCTGGGTAGTAAATGGCAGTTGTTCAGAACTTGTTTCATTTGTGATTGCATCTGCTGCAGAAGAAAATCTCCAAGAAAATGCCAGTATTGCTTCAGCCAAATAAACCGCAATCATCTTCATTTGTAAATTAAAATTCTGAACACAAAGGTGATTCTTCAGTAATGCATTGTAGAAATGGCAACTGTTACAACATTTCTGGCCTATCATTGTAAGGATACCCCTGCCTTATGTAAACAATTCCTAGAACTATTTGCATTTTTTTCACAAAAATGGCAGGCAACTCCACAATGAAAGGAGGGAAAATGCCTTTCTTCATGAAAAAGGATCAATAATGTATGATGGTAGTGAGCACTGTTAACATATAGTCACTATAGATATTATTTACTGCCTTGAAGCTGTATAAAGTGATACAAATTTCATTGGACTTTCTAGACAAGACCATACCTTTGTCATAGTGGACCTGAAAGGTCAAAATAGGCTTATACATGTGCTGTATTGTCCAGACATGTCTTTTCACTCTCCTTTCCTCTGTTTGGGGAGAGGCAACTTCAGGAGAAAGGACAAAAGACCTGGAGCCATGGAGTCTGAGCACCCAGGCTTGCCCAAACTTGTTTTGCTCCTGCTCACATCCTATGGTAAACAAGGTACATGTGTTTGGCTTGTGCCAAGCTTGTGCTAGGCCTATGGTCTCCCCCAAACATGGGTATAGATAGCCTGTGGCTTCACCCAGATATGATAAAGCTTGGATAACTGCCAAGCTGATTGGCTAATCTATGTCCAAAGGCCCATTAGTCTCAGGCATTGATATAAAACAGATGAGCAGGTAACACAATGTGCCTCTGCTGTAATTCTGTGCTCTGCTGCTGTATCTGTGCCTGTGCTGCCTACTATTACTGTTGCTACCACTGGCACTGATAATGCCAGGAAGCAGCTTTTATTGCTTTCACGTGATAGCTGGATAGCCATTGTGGCACACCGTGCTGAGACTGCACATTGAAAGACATCCAGCTTACACCTGCCAAGAAGAGCAGCCCTGGGACACAGAGATTGTCTGCAGAAAGTCAGGATGAGGTCAGCGATCATCTGTTCACTTTCCACAGCATCCTGTGAAGCCTGGGAAGAATCAGGAGTCTCAGAGGCCAGTAAGGCAAATTGACAGAATTCCCTGCAAGTGTTAGGGTCTAGTCTGTTGCTAGCCTCACAAGTCAAGAAATAATATTTGTGAGTAAACACCTTAAGTCTTTTGTCATTTACCTAGCCTTCTGCCATAAGCAGAAAGGGCCCTGAGTCCATCTAGTGGGCATGCAGTATAACTAACTGCAAGTGGTACATTGACAGCAAGAATTTCCTTTTCCAGTTCAACTGACTTTGATTAATGTTTATAGATTGCTAGTTATTATTTTTAGATCCAGCTATGTTAATTTTGAAAAAACAATCTCATATTAATTACTCCCTCCATTACAACCTTATTGTACTGGGTTAGAGTGGATCCCTCCTCCAGTAAACTCACTACGACATGGAAGTTTTGGAAAGTCAGGAAAAATGAAATTGTATTTCTTGTAGTTTAAACTAAATATAACAGTATAAGGAGAATAAGCTACTACAGAAAAGGAAAAAAATAACTTTAAGGAGGAGGGTGGGGAAGGGGTCAAGCAGCGGTGAAGCAGCAAAAGCAGCAGCAACCAGAACAGTGGCACGGGGAAGATAGCAGCAGAAGCAGCAGAAGCAGCAGGGGCAAGGCACAAGCTTTGCTTCCAGATATAAGGCTCTTGATACTCTAATGAAATTATATTAACTTATCCATTGTTGTGATTATATGGCCTACCCACAGAATGTTCACCTCTCCACTTAGAGCTTCCACTTCTAAGTTTTGTTCTATGTCTGAACTAGAAATCTAGCTCAAATGGCCACAATCCACCCCTTTAATATAATTCCCATTGGAGCATCAAGTCATTCCATCTAATTAGGGATAACACCAGTGTCATTAATGGTAGTCATCCAGGCTTCAGGCATTTTCTTCAATTCCAGGACATCCATTTCCTTATTTCTATCTGTCTCAGGCATTGGCTAGCTCAGAGGTTTCAGGAAACAGGCAGATGTTTTCCTCCAGTAAAAGGGATGGAGCAGGACTTTTAGCACTCACAGAGTTCATGTTCATGTATGGTGGGTTCTTCATGGTTTTACAGGCACCACAATTATCTGCAAAAGAACTCATAACAACTTATATCTACATTTGTTCTGCTAAAGTCAAGTTCCTTTGTGGAATACATCATATTTCACCCTTCTCTTTCATAACTCAGTATGTATGGCCATGTCCTTCAGCAGAAACCACCAGCTGGACAGATGTAGCCTCCCCTGAAGGGGAGAATACCCAAACAGACTTCCCAAACAAATTCTTTTAATGAGTAACAGGAACTCTGTCACCTTCTACCTTTCGTAACAAATCTGAATGAGCCAGCCCTGCTCAGTTGGTAGAACCTCTGCTGTTCACTACTCAGGTAGCTTGGGCTACATGTTTCTCACAATTCTTTAAGGCTCCTCCTCCCATTGCATTAAAAGTTGTTTTCAGCAAACCAGTAAAATGGTCAATCTTGCCTGAGGCAGGTGCATAATCGGGGATGTGTTATATCCACTTGATGCTGTGTTCTTTGGCCCAAGTTTTTATGAGGTTATTCTGAAAATGATTGCCATTATCTGACTCAGTTTGCTCTGGAACGTCATGTCACCACATGATTTATCCTTCCAAATTGAGAATGGTGTTACATGCAGTAGCATGGCAAACTGGATAGCTTTCCAGCCATACAGTGCTTGCTTCTACCATGGTCAGCACATATTGCTTTCCAGTCCAAGAATGATGTAGATCAATCTGCCATGCTTCACCACATTTGTACTTTGCCCATCACTCACCACACCACAAGGGTTTCAGAAGCTTGGCTTGTTTAACAGCAGCACAAATATGACAGTCATGTATAACTTGTATTATAGCATCCATTGATATGTCGATTGCTCTATCCCTCTGGTAGGTAGCATCTCTACCTTGATGTCCTGAGGAATCGTGGGCCCACCAAGCTAAGAACAGTTCACCTTGGTGTTCCCAGTCTAGATCCAAGTTACAGTTTGCATGTGTTTGAAACACCTTGGCAGCCAAATCTCCCTGATGGTTGTGTTGATGTTCCTTGGTGGCTTTACTCTTGGGCATATGAGCGTCCATGTGTCGTACTCTTACGGGAATTTTCTCTAGACAGCTGGCAATGTGCTGCCATAAGTCAGCAGCCCAAATTAGCTTTTCTTTCCGTTGCCAATTATTTGTTTTCCAGTCCTTTAACCAACCCCATAAGGCACTGGCCACCATCCATGAATCAGTATAGAGGTAGAGCATGAGCCAGTTCTCATTCTCAGCCACATCAAGAACAAGTTGGATAGCTTTTACATCTGCAAACTGGCTCAACTCACCCTCTCTAGCTTTTGCTTGAGCCACTGCTCACACAGGGCTCCAAATTGCAGCTCTCAATTTTCGCTTGTTTCCAACAAGTTGACACGAACCATCTGTGAACAAAGCATAGTTCCTTTCTTCATTTGACAAATCGCTGTAAAGAGGAGCTTCCCCAGCCTGAGTAACTACCTCCTCTGGAGGATTCATAGTTTGTGCCTTCTGGCCACTTGGTGATCATTTCCACTATGCCAGGTCGTTCAAAACTCCTCATGTGTGCCATCCACTTAGACCAGATAACATCAGTTGTGTGATGCTGGTAGCTGTTAATATTCAATTGTAAATGACTGATGGTGAGAGCACCAGAAGCAACGAGGTTGTTTACCAATATGGTTATACGCTCATCCTCCTTTATTCCAGCTGCGACTACTACATACAACAGCAGCTACTACTACTACTACTACTACTACTACTACCACTACTACTTGATACAAGTTCATTAAGCTTATATCCCACAAGATGGGGTGGTTACAGAGCAAGCAAGGTGACTGGCACAAAGGATCATATGTGGAAGACAATAATTGGTTATTGTACAAAAACAAATGACTTCACAGTTATCGAGAAACTTCTAGGTAACTTTTTTAGAAGCAGGAACTGTCCCACTCTGCATCTCTGTTTCTCTTCCGTTCCAGTTCCGGTGGCACTTACAGTTCACAGGTGTTCCGCTGTACTTAACACTCACAGCAGTGGATTGTTCACTGCTTCAATTCTGCTTTTCAGATATTCTGCAACAGTGTGATGCATTGATGACCCTTTTCCTTTAAACATCAGTTCAAAACTGGTAATCTGGGAGCCAAAAGAAGTTGAGAGTCTGTTCTGATTACTTCAGAAGCATCTTTTACTCCTTCATAAGCAGCAATGATCTATTTCTCTGTTGGCATATATTTTGCTTCTGACCCCCTATATCCTCTACTCCAGAAACCAAGCTGACCACATGTTTCTCCTGGGGCTTTTTGCCATAGGCACCAGGTTGGACCATTATCACTTGCAGATGTGTACAGAATGCTCTTAATGTCTGAACCAGCTAAAATGGGTTCAAAACCCATAGCATGGACTACTTCCTGCTTTATCTGATCAAAGGCTGCTTGTTGTTCAGGTCCCCTCTTAAAGTTGTTCCTCTTTCAAGTTACATCCTATGAAGGTTTTACAATTTGACTGTATCCAGGGATGTTCAGCCTCCAGAATCCAGCTATTCCTAAGAAAGATAAAGTATCCTTCTTATTTGAGGGATTTTCCATGGCAGAAACTTTTTCACATCCAGTGGGATGTGGCAGCAACCACCTTGCCAATGAATTCCCAGAAATCAAATCTCTCTAGCCAGTCCTTTCACTTTGTCTCGCTTTATGGCAAAACCTGCCTTCATAAGAATGTAAATTATTTTGTTGCCTTTCTCAAAAACTTCTGCTGTGTTCCCCCAGTCAATGATACCATCAATGAACTGCAGATGCTCTGGAGCTCCACCTTTCTCCAACACATCATGGATCACTGCATGACAGATCATTGGGACGTGCTTCCACCCCTGGGATAAACGGTTGAATGTATACTGAATTCCCTCCAGGTGAAAGCAAACTGATGCTTACATTCCTCCACTATTGGAATAGAGAAGAAAGCATTAGCAACATCTATGGTTGCATACCATTTGACCTCCTTGGATTCCATTTCATATTGGAGTTCTAACATGTCTGCATAGCAGAACTCATGGGCAGTTACTTCATTTAGGCTGTGGAAGTCAACAGTCAATTGCCATTCTCCATTTGAGGCCTTGAGCAACCTGTTCTAGTCAGAGGTGTCCCTGCTTATGGTGGGGGTTTGGAACTGGATGAGGTCACTTCCAACCTAAACCATTCTATAATTCTATGATTCTATGATTTGTCTTTTGTACAGGCCATATTGGACTGTTGAAAGGTGAATGATTTTTTTTTTTATGACATCTTGGTGCTCCAGATGATTAATCAGATCATGTATGGGCACCAAAGAGTCACGTTTTGTTCTATATTGCCTATGATGAACAGTTTGAGTGGCAATTGTCAACTTCGTATCTATATTATGCTGTCCAACAACTGCAGACCAGTCTGAGAGATCAGGCCTAGCAGATAGCTTCAATCTATCTCCAACAGTTTCTACAGTTGCTATTCCAAAGGTCCATTTATAACCCTTGGGATCTTTGAAGCACCTTTCTCTCAGAAAGTCAATTCCCAAAATGCAAGGTGCATTTGGACCTGTTTAAAATGGCATGTCTTCACCCAACCACTCCCAATTAAACTTATTTTTTGAAGCAGCAGCAACATCACGAGCAGCTTCAGCACCAACAATAGCTCCAGTAGCATGAGCAACTGCAGCTAGCAAACAGGTAGAAGGGGAGAAAGAGCGACAGGGTCGGCTCCCAAATGTGGTTGCGCAGAAGGCAGTGATGTAGCTGAGGGTGTTCCCCTGCTGCCGCACAAAATATAACCTCGTGGCAGGCAGCAGCACAGCCATTTTGAAGCGGAAGCCACAGCCTTCCTGCTTGAGCCCTGCAAGCAGCGCATGCTGAGCGAATTAAAAACAAACAAACAAACCCCCAAAAAAACAACCAAACTAACAAAAAACAAACACCAAAGCTTAAGCCATGGTTGCAATACCAGTCTAATACCAGGTCTAGGAGAACTGTAGGCACCCAGACTGG
>VWZI01020357.1:15950-38095 GCA_013396835.1 Psilopogon haemacephalus | reverse complement strand
CAAAACAAAAACAAAAACACAGAGATGGAGAGATGGGTTTGGATTTGGTTTGGTTTTTGGTTGGTTGTTTTTGCTTTTTTTTTTTTCAATCACACTCACCTCTAGAGGGGAAAAAAAAAAATATATATATATAAAAGAATGAAAATTCCTGCTTCAGCCAACACCTGCAAGGCCTCCAAACCTGGGCCCTGACTCCCTCTGCAAGAGCCAGAGCCTGGCTCAGCTTCACAAGGGCACTGCAGGGCTCCAAAGCCAACTCCACAGACAACACTTGGAAGGACACAAGCTCCACTCCCTGCCTCTCCCAGCACTCTCCACAGGTTCAGCCCTCACCAGCACAGACTCTGCAGTCCCTCTCTGCTTTGCCTTTCTCAGAGGCAAGGAGAGGAATAGGGAAGAGGAGAGTGGGGATGAACCAAGAGGGGGAAATCCACAGCAGCCCAGCGTGGAGGGGTGGGAAGGGAGATCCTGAGCTCAGCCAGTCCAAAGCCCTGCCCCAGCAGGGCACCCACAGCAGCTTGCCCAGCAGCACAGTGCCCAGGGCAGGTTAGAAGCTCTGCACCCAAGGAGACTCCACAACCTCTCTGGGCAGCCTGCTCCAGGCCTCCAGCACCCTCACAACAAACACTTTTCTCCTCCTGCTCAGTTGCAACCTCCTGGGCCCCAGTTTGTGCCCCTTGTGCTGTCCCTGGGCACCACTGAGCAGAGTCTGGCTCCAGCCTCTTGCCCCCCACAGCATCTTGATCTCTTGCTGAGCATTGCTCAGCTGCCCTCTGGGGCTGCTCCTCTGCAGGCTCTCAGCCTTTGCTCCTCACAGCTCCAGTCCCAGCTTGTGCACAAATCCTGACCCAGGATAAGTTGATCACCAGGGAGATCAGAGCAAGACCTGATCCTTCAAGCCTCCACTTTTTGGGGCAAACCCCAAACCCTTTCCTCTTCCCTGCCCCATTCCCAGTGAACACCAACAGAAGTTCCACACTGAGGGGAGGTGAAGCAGAGAAGACAGACCAGCAGCACTCATCTGAAGCACCCAGATTAACCCTGCACAGAATCACAGCAGCCCAGCATGGTCAGGGTGGAAGGGAGCCTCTGGAACACAGCCAGTCCAAGCCCCTGCCAGGGCAGAGGCACCTAGAGAAGGTCACTCAGGAGCACAGCCAGGTGGGGGCTGGAAGCTCTCCAGAGCTGGAGGCTCCAGCACCTCTCTGAGCAGCCTGCCCCAGGCCTCCAGCACCCTTCAGGTCCAGAAGCTCCTCCTCATGTTCAGGTGGAGCTTCTCAGGTTCCACTCTGTGCCCACTGCCCCTTGGCCTGGCACTGGGCACCACTGACAGCAGCCTGGCCCCATCCTGCTGCCACCCACCCTTGGAGTATTGCTCAGCACTGCTCAGACCCTGCTCAGGCTGCTCTTCTCCAGCCTCAACAGCCCCAACTCAGCCTTTTCGTCCTCTCAGAGCTGTTCCAGGTCCCCTCAGCATCTCTGCAGCCCTTTGCTGTGCCCTCCCCAGCAAGTCCCTGCCCCTCTTGAACCCAGGACTGGCCCCAGTGCTCCAGACACAGCCTCACCAGGGCAGTGCAGAGCAGAGCAGAGCAGGAGAGGAACCTTCCCCAGCCTGCTGGCCACACTCTTCTTGCTGCACCCCAGGATGCCCTTGGCTGGCTCCTGGTCCCCCTGCTCCACAGAAGGGGCTGGGTTGGAAGGGACCTTCGAGCACATCCAAGTTCCAACCCCTGCCGCAGGCAGAGAGAGCTCCCCCTCAGCCCAGGCTGCTCAAGGCCTCATCCAGCCTGGCCTTGCACAGCTGCAGGGAGGGGGCAGAGGAGCTGAGAGCCCCTCCGGGGTGCAGGGGCACTGCAGTGCTGCTTTACCTGTGCTTTCCTCGGGGTGCACCGTGGGGGTTTTCCGCGCCCCCCGCTGCTGCTGCTCGCTGCTCTTCTCCCCGTTGCTCTCCTCCAGGGGCTCCTGGCTCTTCATCAGCTGACTCAGCAGAACTGCCAGCACGTTCTGCATGTCTCCCTGAGCACTGCCTGCTTCTGGAGTTGCCTGCTCCTCTGCTAGCTGGGCCTCTGGTGGTGGCTCCTCTATGGCTTCCTCTGCCGCCGCTGCTGCTGCCGCCGCTGCCGCCTGCGACTCCTGCTGCTGCTGTGTGGTGGCTTCTGTCAGGGCATTGATGGACTGGTTGAGAGCCTCCAGCTGCTGCTGCATCTCGGGGTTAGAGTGGACATTCAACAGCTGGGCCATCTGGGAGACGCTGAGATCAGTCTGGCTCTGCAGCAGGTTCAGCAGCACGGCCAACTCGCTCTGGTTCAGCTGCTGGGTGATGTCCCCAAGGCCTGCAGCAGACACAAAGAAGCAGCACAAGGAGGTTGAGCACGGACACAGCCTGCACAGAGGGGTGGCTGAGGTCCCACATCCCTGCAGATAATCAAGGGGAAGCTCCCCAGGGCTCTGGGTGACCTGATCTAATTAAGGATGTCCCTTGCTGATGGCCTGGATGTCCTTTGGAGGTCCCTTCCAAGCCAGGCAAGGACACTGCCCGTGGCAATCAACACTTCTCCCTCTTCCCAGCAGGCAGAGAGAGGCTCCAGGAAGAGGATTCTGAGGTAGCCCTGCTGAGGTTTCCAGCATCAGCTGGGCCCCTGCAGCCTGCTCTCGGCTCCAGCAGCACTGCAGCAGCACCCCGTGGCACTGCACATGCACTGCACTCACCCGAGGCTGTGCTGGGCACTGCTCTGCCAGCACAGAGGGGAAAATTTCTTCTTCACCACCACCTCAGAGCTACCCTGAAGCCAGCCTGGTGGAGCCAAAGCTCCCTGCTGGGCAGCTGAGGGCACCTCAGGAAACCAGGCTGGGGGCTGAGGCCACCACTGGTTAGAGCAAAGAGCCTGAGGGGTGTGATGGAGAGGGGAGCCCTCAGCCCACCCTCAGCAGCAGCTCAGCCCCTCCTCAGGCCTCTGCTCACTCCATGGATCCAAAGCATTCCCCTCCTGGCACCAAGATGGAGCTGAGCTGCTGTTTGGGCTGGAGAAAGGACTTGTTCCACAGAGGCAGCAGCAGCAAAGGAGGCTGGAAGCTGCCCTGGGATGACAGAGAGCTCTGTCCTGACCTGCAACCATCCAGGTTGGTCTAAAACACAGCCCCTGAGTGGGCACCACCTCCCCTCTGCCTCCTGCTGCAGCTCAGCAAGGCTCTGCAGTGCTAGGCTGAGGGGGAATGGGCTGCAGCTTGAGGAGCAGGAAGAAACTCTTGCCAGTGAGGGTAGGGAGACTCTGGAACAGGCTGCCCCAGGGAGGCTGCCAGGCTGGATGAGAGCCTCAGCAGCCTGTGCTGGTGGGAGCTGTCCCCACCATAGCTTGGGGAGATTTGCACTGGCTGATCCTGAAGGCCTCTTCCAACCCACCCCCACCCTGTGATGATACAACAGCCACAAAGCTCCCCACAGGCAGGCTGGAAGGAGCAGGGCAGGGCTGGGGCAGGAGAAGCCTTTTGCAGCCCCCAGCCTGAGCACTGACCTACTGCATCTGCAGCCCCAGGCTCGGGCTTGAGCTGGGCAGGCTGTGGCTGCACAGGACTGCTGCTGCTGTTGTTCTTGGCAGTGTCTGTGCTGCTGACAGAGGTAGCTTCTTTCCTGGACACTTTGGACACTGGGGGCTCCTCCACTGCCATCCCACTCTGCCGCTGCCGCCGCCGCTTCTTGCTCCACAGCTCGTGGCAATCCTGCCAGTGGGGAAGGCTGCAAGAGAACAGCACTGAGAGGTTAAGGAGCAAGGGGAGGACATCTGGGGAGGTGCTGGGAGAGGGTCCAGAGTGGGGGCAGCAAAGCTGGGGAAGGGCCTGGAGAATAAATCTGCTGAGGAGCGACTGAGGGAGCTGGGGATGGGCAGTGTGAGGAAGAGGAGGCTGAGGGCAGAGCTCATTGCTGCCTGCAGCTACCTGAAGGGACATTGTGGAGAGGCTACTGCTGGGCTCTGCTCACAGGGAACTGAAGCCCAGAACAAGGGGGAATGGCCTCAAGCTGAGGCTGAGGAGGTTTAGATCGGACAGGAAGAAAAAAAATCTTTCATGGAGACAGTGGTCAGGGACTGGAATGAGCTGCCCAAGGGAGGAGGTGGAGTCACCCACCCTGGAGGTGTTCAAGGGTGGTTTGGATGTGGTGCTTGGGGCTATGGCTTAAGGTGAGTCTTGTAGAGCAGGGTTCTACGTTGGGCTTGGTGATCCCAAGGGGCTTTGCCAGCCTGGGTGTTGCTGTGAGCCTGTGAAATCCACTTAATGACCCCTCAAAGATCACAGGAGGTTGTCAGTGCCTTGAGAGAACAATGGAACTGTCTGGCTTGGAAAAGCCTTCTAAGATCATGGCCCAATGCCACCCACAGAGCACACTGAGGGCAGCCCTGCCAGGCCTGGGGGCTTTGGGACAGCAGCTTTAGTGCTTTGTGGTCAGTGCTGAGCTCCCCAGTTCAAGAGGGACAGAGAAGTGTTGGAAAGAGTCCAACGAAGGGCTAGGAAGAGGCTGAGGGGTCTGGAGCATCTCTGAGGAGCAAAGGCTGAGAGCCTGCAGAAGAGCAGCCCCAGAGGGGAGCTGAGCAATGCTCAGCAAGAGCTAAAGGGTTGGGTGGTAAGAGGATGGGGCCAGAGAGTGGTGCCCAGTGCCAGGACAAGTGGCAACAAGCACAAAGTGGACCCCAAGAGATTCCACCTGAGGAGGAGAAAGTTGTTTGGTGTGAGGGTGCTGGAGGCATCTCCTACACCAGATCACACAGGAACACCTCTAGGCAGGGTTTGGATCTCTCCAGAGAGGGAGACTCCACAGCCCCCCTGGGCAGCCTGTGCCAGGGCTCTGGCACTATCACAGGGTAAAAATTCCCTCCTCCTGTTTAAATGAAACTTTCTTTGCCTCAGCTTCCACCCAGTGCCCCTTGGCCTGGCACTGGGCACCCCCCAGCAGAGCCTGGCACTGGGCACCCCCCAGCAGAGCCTGGCACTGGGCACCCCCCAGCAGAGCCTGGCCCAGGCTCCTGGCACCGCACACACTTACACCCATTGTCGAGGTCACCTCTCAGGCTCCTCCTCTCCAAGCTCAAGAGCCTCAGCTCCCCCAGGCTTGGGGCTGGGGGTCTCTGCACACCTGGGTGAGGGGATGGCAGGTGGCACTTACTCTGGAGGTGCCATTTTGCTGAGGTCAACATCCTTGAGGAAGTCACTCTGCAGGGCCTGCTCTGCCGTGCAGCGCTTGCCAGGGTCCAGCGTCAGCATGTGGTCCAGCAGGTCCAGAGCAGCTGAAGGAATGCTGGGGGAAGAGAGGCAAAAAACACATGGCAAAAGCTCCTCCCCAAGAGAGGGAGAAGCCTACCCCAGCACCTCAGACCGAAGGGAAATGCCTGCAGGCAGAGCTGGTCCCCAGCTGCTGCAGGAGGGCATGGGCTGGGTGAAGCTCTCTGGGGCCTGAGCTTTGCTCTCGAGGAGGAGCAGCTCCCAAATCCCACAGGATTGTCAAACAGTCCCCACCTGAGCTGGCTCTGAGGGAAGTGGGCAGGGGTGTACTGGGCTGGCTGGAGGGAAATTGGAATAATTTTTAATAAGAGAAATTAGATTGTAGGCTGAGGAAGGGAAGCACTGGGGATGTCTCCTTCACTCACAGGTTTGCTGACAGATACAGAAGGAAGAACCCAAACATAGATCAGGCAGAGCTGCTCTGGGCTGTTGCTCTCTCTCCCCCTCCTTGGCTTCCAGTTGGATCTGTGTAACCCAACTCATCTATTCCTGCTTCTAACCCCCCATGCTGTTCTTCCCTGCTTACCTGGCACCTAAGACAGATCCTGGGATAAAACTGGGTGGTGGGGGGAAGGTGGCAGAGTGGTTGGGAACCCCTCTTGGGGGACTCTGCTGTCTAGGAGGGCTGTGGTGTTTCTCTATCACCTTTTTTCCTGTAAATGTCTGTAATTTATTGTCAGTATCTGCTTGGCTGTTGTGCTGAGCTGTCACTAGAAAGCTTCAGTCCTTAATCTCCAGCCAGCTGAGTCTAGCCTGGGTGACTACTCCTGACTTACCACAGCAACCTGCCCCGAGAGAGCAGGCAACCTCAGCATTGACCCCACCACAGTGCCAAGTGGTTGGTCCCCAGCTCCCAGTGCCCTGAGCTGGCAGAGGCAGGCAACCTCCCTGGCAGAGCTTTGGAAGGGAACAGAGACCCCACTGCAGCCTTCCCTGGGTGGAAGAAGCCCTCCTGGAGAGAGTTGCCCGAGGGAAGAGGGCAAGAAGGGGAAGCACTGCTTCAGTTTTTATCTGAGAAGAGACTTTCTGGCTCTCTACAACTCCCCTGAAAGGAGGCTGAAGCCAAGAGAGGGTTGGTCAAACATCAGGACAGGAGGACTCCATCTCTGGAGGTCCCTCTAAGGTTTTGTGATTCTGTGAAACAGCCTCAAGCTGCACCAGGGGGAGGTTTAGATTGGGCATCAGAAGAAAATTCTTCCTTGAAAGGGTTGTCAAAGACTGGAGCAGCTTCCTCAGGGAGGTGGTGGAATCCCCATCCCTGGAGGTGTTTCAGAGAGGCAGAGCTGTGGTGCTGAGGGCTGTGGCTCAGCCCCAGCTGTGGCAGAGTCAGGGAACGGCTGGGACTGGACTGGGCTGGGCCTCAGAGATGTTTTCCAACCCACACAACTCAATGATTCTACCCTGCCAGGCAGAGCAGAGGCAAGAGGAGAGCAGAGGAGCTGCAGGCAGCAGGAGGTCAGCAGCCCTGGGCAGTCCTCTCCTCCCAGCACTCACAAGGAGAACTCCTCACGCAGGCGCCTTCGGTATTGCTTCTTGGGCTTCATAGTGTTGAAGTAGGGCAGCTTGATGACATCTGGCCAGACTGCTGGGCAGGGGCTCCCACAGAGCCGGCTGAGGGGCACAGAAACAGAGCATGGTCAGCAGCTGGGAGAAAAATCACCAAGCAGAGTGCAAAAAGTTCCCTTTCGGAGCCAGAACCGAGGCCTGGGCACACTCAGGGTGAGGAGATCAAAAGCCTCGGGTTAAGAACACAAAAAGGAGGCAGCAGGCAGCTGAAAAGCTCTCACCTGCAGCTCCCAAACCACTCAGCACAAGGAATGTGCACTGTGGAGGGGGTCACTGGAGTTGATTATTTTAGCAATCAACTGCCAGCAAAAAAAAAGGTTCCTGAGGCTGCAGCCCAGCAGCAGGCCTGGACCCCTAAACGCCTCCCTGCTCCTCTGAGGCATGGAGGCCACTTGCTGGGCCTGCTCTCCAGGCAGGTTAAGAGCTAAGAGAGCTCCTAGCAGAGAGGCAGCTCCTGCAGCAGCTCCTCTCATAGGCATGCATGTGCAATGCTTTACCTGATTAATTCAAGCTGAGCCAGTTCCAGATTGGCTTGGAAAATAGGCTTCTTTGTAAACAGTTCCCCGAGGATACAGCTGGAGAGAGAGGAAAAAAGCAAAGAGGTCAGGGCAGGCAAACCCTTGGGATGAGCATCTGAACACTGCAGCTTCTCTGTTCAGGAGCAGCTTTGCCTGAGAAGAGTTTATTTGCATCAGGGCTTGTAGTTGAGGACTGACAAACTAACCTGTGTGTAGAGAGTCAGCAGCTGCAGGCAGCTGGGAAATGCCACTCAGCAGCAGGGCTGCTTAACACAGCACAGGCTTTAACTCTTTGTGGGGCAAGGGGAGGCTGTGCCAACAGCATGGCAGGAAAAAAAAACCCACTCACAAGCCCAGGCAGGGACCTCCTTTGCCTCCAGATGCAGCACATTTGTCTGCTCAGGTTCCCTGGAGGTCACCACCTCCTGCTCCTGAGTGTGCTCAAGGGGAGTCACAGAACTACAGAATGGGTTGGGCTGGAAGGGAGCCCCTCAGGATCAGCCAGTTCCAAACCCCTGCCATGGGCAGGACTCCTCCCTCTAGCCCAGGTTGTCTCATCTAACCTGGCCTTAAACACCCCCAGAAGGAGGCAGCCACAGGGCAGCCTGTGCCAGGCTCTCACCACCCTCACACTGCACAGCTTCTGCCTCAGCTCCACTCTCACCCTGCTCTGCCTCAGCTCCAAACCATTCCCCCTGGGGCTGGCTCCAGCCCCCCTCAGCCAAAGTCTCTCTGCAGCCTCCCTGCAGGATCCCTTCAGGCACTGGAAGCAGCTCTCAGGTGCCCCTGGAGCCTTCTCCTCTGCAGGCTGCACCCCCCCAGCTCCCTCAGCCTGTGCTCACAGCAGAGCTGCTCCAGCCCTGGGCTCATCTTCGTGGCTGCTCCCTCCAGCAGCTCTGTGCCCTTCTTGTGACAAGGACTTGGAACAGAGACAGCTTCAGAACCCAGCCCACACCGAGGCCCCTGAGCAGAAGTGGATCCTGTGCTGCTGCTCCCAGGCAGGGCAGGAGAGAAAGCAGAGGCCCAGGCAGGCACTCACCCACAGCTCCAGACGTCTATGGCTGGTGTGTAACGTTCCTCACCTAGCAGCAGCTCCGGGGGGCGATACCACAGAGTGATGACTTTGTTTGTGTAGGGACGGCTGCAAGGCGAGGCACAAAGAGCAGCTGATGGCAGCAGCCTCCACACCCTTCCAAAGCTCTCACTCTGACCTCCAAGCCTCTCACCCATGGGCCCCCTCAGCTCCCCCCACCCCAAGCAGCAGTCAGGCACAGGAGGAGCAGCCCTGGGCCAGGCTGTCCCAGATCCCACAGCGAGTTGTGGCTACCCAAGACTGCAACCCCTGACCATGCAGCCTGCCAGGAGTGAGCTGTGATGCCAGAGCACAGCATGGCCCATGGCAGGTCTACAGCCAGCAGAGAAGATGCTTTGCTCTCTTCTCAGCTGGGCTTTCTCCAAGGCCAAGCTGCTAACAGCACCCAGCAGTGGATGCTTCCACCAGCTGGAGCTGCCTTGCAGCAGTTCTAGTGGGGACCACGTCCCTGGCAGTGCCAGGACCTCCAAGTGAAGAGTCTGAGTGGATGTGAAGAAGAAAAGGAGCTCATCCCACCCACAGAAACCATCTCCCCATTCCTGCACCTGGCTGGGCCTCACCTCTCCTCTGAGCTGTAGAGTCGAGCGAGTCCAAAATCTGCCAGTTTGATTTGCCCACTGGAAGAGAAGACAAACAAAGGCCAAAGCATGAAGAGGTTGGCACCATGGCTGCTGCCCTGCAAGCAGGACAACCTGAGGTGCCCCCATGGGGGCAGAAAGGCCTCAAAGCAAAAGTTGGTTAGGGCCATTTCTGGGGATGGAACCATTCAGGCTGGAAGAGACCTTGAGGAGCACTGAGCCCAAGACTGAACTCCCCAGAGCTTGCTTCATGCTTCAAGAGAATGAAAAGGGGAAATGCCAAGCACAGCTCCAGGTTGGGTGGGGAATGGCTGAGAGCAGCCCTGAGGAACAGGGCCTGAGGCGGTGCAAAGCTGAAGATGAGGCTGCAGTGTGAGTGCAGCCCAGACAGCAACTGTGTGCTGGGCTGCAGCAGGGCAAGGGAGGGGATTGTGCCCCTTGGCTCTGCTCTCCTCACACCCCACCTGCAGCACTGTCTGCAGCTCTGCAGCCCCCAGCACAAGGAATTGTTGGAGCCAGTGCAGAGGAGGCCACCAAGATGCTCAGAGAGCTGCAGCAGCTCTGCTGTGAGCACAGGCACAGAGAGTTGGGGCTCTGCAGCCTGCAGAGGAGAAGGCTGCCAGGAGAGCTTGGAGTGGCCTTGCAGGGTCTGAAGGGAGTCCCAGGAGGGCTGGGGAGTGACTATTGACAAGGGCTGGGGATGAGAGGAGGAGAAATGGGTTTGGACTGGCAGAGGGGAGACTGAAACTGGATGTGAGGAGGAAATTATCTGCAGTGAGGGTGGTGAGAGGCTGGGCACAGGTTGCCCAGGGAGGTTGTGGCTGCTCCTTCCCTGGAGGTGTTCAAGGCTAGGTTGGATGAGGCCTTGAGTGACCTGTTCTAGTGGGAGGTGATCCCATTCTGTGCTCCACAACCTCCCTGGGCAACCTTTGCCAGTGTCCCACCCTCCCTGGCAAGAATTTCTTCCTCCTCTCCACTCTCCATCTGCCCTCTCTCTGCTGCCATCCTCACTCCTGCTCATCACTAGGGGTGAGGAAGGAGTCTGTTGCCCATCCTGCTGCTCCATGCCTGGTTACAGAGCTCAGGGTGGTCAAACAACCACTTCCCTCACCAGGGCTCCCTGCTGCTCCTTCCTTGTCCTGAGGAGAGGCCACAGTGGGACCCCTCCCACTAGTGCAGGCTGCTTGAGGCTTCCTCCAGGCTGGCTTTGGACACCTCCAAGCAGAGTGTGGTGTGGGCAGAGCCTGGGCAGTGCCCTGCAGCCCCTGCTCACCTGTTGTTCAGCAGGATGTTGGAGCATTTGATGTCTCGATGCAGGAAGTTCTTCTTGTGGCAATAATCCAGGCCCTCCATTAACTGTTTCATGAAAGACTTGATATGGTCCTCTGAGAAATGTACCAAGCCAGATTCTAGCAGCCCCATTAGGTCATGGTCCATGTACTCAAACACAAGGTAAAAGGCACCTGGGGAAGAGACAGGCAAAATTATTTTACAGGATCAGAGCCTCACAGAGTGGCAGGGGTGGGAAGGGACCCAAAGAGCTCATCCAGTCCAAGCCACCCTGCCAGAGCAGGAGCATCCAAGCCAGCTCAGGGCACACAGCAACACATCCAGACAGGGTCTGCAAAGGCTCCAGAGAAGAAGACTCCACAACCTCTCTGGGCAGCCTGCTCCTGGCTTCCAACAGCCTCACACCAAACAACTTTCTCCTCACATTCAGATAGAACCTCCTGGGGTCCACTTTGTGCCCATTGCCCCTTGTGCTGTCCCTGAGCACCACTGAGCAGAGTCTGGACCCATCCTCTTGCCCTCCACCCTTCAGCTCTTGCTGAGCTTTGCTCAGATCCCCTCTGGTACTCTTCTCCAGGCCCCCAGAGGCTCTCAGGCTCCCTCTTCCCCAGGCTCCCTCACCCCCAGAGGGGCTCTCAGGCTCCCTCTTCCCCAGGCCCCTCACCCCCAGAGGGGCTCTCAGGCTCCCTCTTCCCCAGGCTCCCTCACCCCCAGAGGGGCTCTCAGGCTCCCTCTTCCCCAGGCTCCTCACCCCCAGAGGGGCTCTCAGCCTCTCTCCTGATGCTGCATCCCCAGGAAGAAGGCAGAAGAGACAAATCAAGTCCAGAGCTCAGGTTTGCAGTTCACCCCTACAGAAGCAGGCAGGGCAGCTGCATCCCCTCTCTGGCTGACCCAGCCCCCTGCCAGGGCTACCTTTGTCCTTCTTGAAGTCCAGAGCATCCTGCTTGTCCGTGACGATCTCCTTCATGTTGACCACGCTGCGGTGGATCAGCTGCCGCAGGATCTTGATCTCGCGGATGGCGGTGATGGGGAAGCCTTCCTTCTCATTGTCCAGCCTCACCTTCTTCAGAGCCACCAGCTCACCTGCCAGCACACCCCAGGGGCTGTCACAGCACTGCCCCCAGCCCTGGGGGGGTGTTGTGTGTTCTGTCTCCAGGGGGAAAGTGGACATTGACCGCTCGCAGCCCTCAACCGCCAAGCAGTGGCACTGGTGCTGGCTGCCACCCTGCTGGCTGCTGTTAGAAGTCACCACCCCAGCCCAGAAGGTGCCACCAAGTGCTCCTCCCAGGCTGTTTCAGCAGGCCTGAACACAAAGTTGGTCGCCCTGGACACCAGCCCCAGCCCCTTGCTCGAGCTCTGCTCCCCCACGGTCTTCAGGTTAAGCATCTCCAACTGTCACAGCTGGACCCGGCACAGCCAGCTGGGCACACCTCCAGCTGGGCACACAACCTCACAGGCAAGAAGGGCATCAGGGCAGCAACTGCCAGCAGTTCAGAGCTTCTTCTACCCCCCCACCTTGCAAGCACCCAGTAGAGAAGCTCCTTCCAGGCCTGGAGCCACTTCTGGTTGTACAGGCACTGGGCACGAAGCTGCAACACCACTGCAGCTCCTGGGCTGGGTGCTGAGCACACCCACAGCACCCAGGAGCAGCCACGCAGCAGGCCCTTGGCCTCCTTACCTGTGTCCTTGTCCTTGGCTTTGTAGACCTGCCCATAAGTCCCTTCTCCAATGATGCCAATGATGTCAAACTTGTCCACGCATCGCTTCCCCCAGTCGCTCTCCGTCTGCCGCCTCTCCCCGTACCGAGGGCAACAGATTCTGAAAGAGGGCAGAGGGCTCAGGGACCCCCCAAGGGCTCCCCCTCCTCAGCCACCACCCCACCACCAGGCCCCCAGTCCACTCTCCTCAGCTGCTTTGACAACAGGCAGCCTGTCACAGCAGCCCAGCACCATCAAGATTAGAAGAGATTCTGGAGATGATCCAGCCCAAGCCTCCTGCAGCTGGAGAAGGTCACTCAGAAACACAGCCAGGTGGGGGCTGGAAGCTCTCCAGAGATGGAGGCTCCAGCACCTCTCTGGGCAGCCTGCTCCAGGCCTCCAGCACCCTTCAGGTCCAGAAGCTCCTCCTTGTGGTCAGATGGAACTTCTCAGGTTCCACTCTGTGCCCACCGCCCCTTAGCCTGGCACTGGGCACCACTGACAGCAGCCTGGCCCCATCCTGCTGCCACCCACCCTTGGAGTATTGCTCAGCACTGCTCAGACTCCCCTCAGGCTGCTCTTCTCCAGCCTAAACATGAGGAGGAACTTCTTGAACTGCAGAGTGCTGGAAGCCTGGAGCAGNAGGGTGCTGGAGGCCTGGAGCAGGCTGCCCGGAGAGGTGCTGGAGCCTCCATCTCTGGAGAGCTTCCAACCCCACCTGGCTGTGTCCCTGAGTGACCTCCTCTAGGTGCCCCTGCCCTGGCAGGGGGTTTGGCCTGAATGATCTCCAGAGGTCCTTTCCAACCCCTTCCATGCTGTGTAAAGCTCCAGGAGGCAGAGCACAGAGCATGCAGGCAGCTCCTCCTGGGGTGCTGCAGGAGGCACCGAGACTGCGGAAGCTGCGACTGGCTCCTGGCGTGGGGCAGCAGCAGCAAAGCTTCAACTCCCAAAAAGCAGAAGAAAGGAGTAGGGGGGGGGAAAAAAAAAAAAAAAAAAAAAAGAGAGTAGAACTGAGCCTTACTTTGGTCTCTTTTTGAAGGGTTGCTGAGGTGGTGTGGCTGCCTTTGGTTCTGGGGAGTCAGGAGGAGATGGGTCCCCCCCCGGGAGCTCAGGGGGGAGCGGGAGGTCCGTGAGTAAGTGTCGTGGTCTCTGCTCTCTGTCTTTCTTCACAGGTTTTGGAGGAAGAATCTCTTTTGGACTGGAGCCCGAAAAGTTAACACAACACAGAGGTCAGAAACTCAGCAGCCAGCTCAACAGACAGCACAAAAGAACAACGAGGGGCAGGCAACAGCTCCCTGAAGTCAGCAGAGCCCTGCTGGAGCTGAGCTGGTTAAAATGAGCAGGGTCATGGAGAACACAGAGCTGGAGCTTGACAGCAGGGAGAGAAGAGAGGAAGGTTGGATTCAGTGGCTCCAAACCAGCACTGCTGCCTCCACCTGCAGCTGCACAGCCAGTGCCAGCTCTGCTCTGGGGACTAAGGCAAAGCTGAGGTAAGAGAGGAAGGAGCTGTGACCAGTTGTGGTGTCCCCAGCAGCAGGAGGGCACAGAGCTGCTGGAGGGAGGCCAGAGGAGGCCACAAAGATGAGCCCAGGGCTGGAGTAGCTCTGCTGGGAGCACAGGCTGAGGGAGCTGGGGGGGTACAGCCTGCAGAGAAGGCTCCAGGGGCACCTGAGAGCCAGGTGTCCTGCTGAGCAGCTGCAGAGCCTTCCCAGGCAGGATGGCAGGCAGCAGGGTCAGCTCCCCCAGACAGAAGCCACAGCACACCTCAGCCAAAGGGGCTGGAGCTCAGGGTCTGGCCAGGCAGGGCTGCAGCAGGGCAGCTGGGGTGGGCTCCTCTGCAGGTGTCCCAGGGGTGTGTGGAGGGGTTGGATGTCCACACTCACAGGAGCAGCTGCTCAGCTGACTTTGCTCAATCCACTCCTCAGTGGCAGGACAGGTCCTGAAGTGGGTTGGAAGGGACCTTGGCTTGGAGCACATCCTTGAGCCCAACCATTCCCTAACTGTGCCAAGGCTGGGGCTAAGCCTCAGCACCACAGCTCTGCCTCTTGGAAGCCTCTCCAGGGGTGGGGATTCAACCACCTCTCTGGGCAGCCTGTGCCAGGTTGAAGAACCCTTTTAGCCCAGAAGTTTCTTCTCACCTCCGACCTAAACCTCCCCTGGGGCAACCTGAGGCCATTTCCTCTCATCCTGCTGCTCAGGAGGAGAAACCACAGAACACATCTGCTTGGAAGAGACCTTCCAGGCCCCCAGCCCAAACTGTGACCTCCAACTTCATCACAGCTTCCTTCCAAGGAGCTGCAGAGGGCTGCCCAAGATCACCCAGCTCAGGAAGGGCACCAAAACCACACTCAGGCTCAACTTTCACCTCCAAGGCAGCGCCAACCTAACCCTGATACTGGAACAAGCCACAACCATCAATTAACCCATCAAGAGTTGGGCTCACTGCAGCTACAGGGAGACTGTGGCAAGTCATAAACGTTGTGTAAGGCACTACTCATGGTGTAAGACACTACTTGTGCCACACCACCCTTTACTAACCAGTGAGATCCTCACTACACCTTCAGCCACAGCTAGCAAGGCACAGAAGGTGTCAGGGAGCTCCAGGCTAAGAAGTATGAGTGAGGAGCTGATGTCAGCAGCACTGTAGCACACTGCTGGCTCCAAAAGGGGCACAAAAAAAGAGTTTTCTTCTTCTCTGGCTCCAGTTTGGAAGTTCTGGGCCATTTTTCTCTTCCTCCCCTGCCAAAAGAATTCCACTCCCCTTCTAATGTTCTTCAGCCACATTCATAGAGTCATGGAATGGGTTGGAAGGGACCTTCAAGATCAGCCAGTTCCAGCCCCCTGCCATGCCCAAGGACAGCTCTCAGTGAGGCTTAGCTGCTCAAGGCTTCATCCAGCCTGGCCTTGACCACCCCCAGGCAGGAGGCAGCCACAGCCTCCCTGAGCAGCCTGTGCCAGGCTCTCACCACCCTCACACTCAACTTCAGCCTCAGCTCCACTCTAACCCTGCCCTTCCTCAGCTCCAAACCATTCCCCCTGGGCCTGGCTCCAGCCCCTCTCAGCCAAAGTCTCTCTGCAGCCTCCCTGCAGGATCCCTTTGGGTATTGGAAGATTCACAGAATGGGTTGGGTTGGAAGGGACCTCAAAGCTCGCCCAGTTCCAATCCCCTTGCCACAGGCAGTGACACCTTCCACCAGCCTGGGCTGCTCAAGGCCTCACCCAACCTCGCCTTGAGCACCTCCAGGGAGGTGACCTCCACAACACAACCTGCCCAGGAACCAAAAAGAAACCCTCTGCAGACAACCCAGCCAAGGCCAAAGCCAGGGCTGGCCACGCAGGGAGCGGTGGCTGCCAGCGGCGGAGTCCTCGGGGCGAGCAGGCAGCTGTCAAACCCACCAGGAGGATCCACTTCTGCTGAAGGCTTTGCTTTTGAGAGGCAAAGGAGAGAGGTGTGTGTGTGGTGGGACCTTACCTATCCAAGTCATCTTCCCCAACTAAAATAGGGGGCAGCGGAAGCGGAGGCAGCGTCGAGGTTTTCAGGTGCGGGATGGCAGCGGTCACAGCCACCGCAGCCTTGGGGGCCACTTGCACAGAGGACTGAGAGTTCACCTGAGAGGATAAAGTAGACGTCCTTGGGTGGGCAGAGGATGGCAAAGAGGCTGGGGCTGAAGCAGGGAGCTGGAGGGCAGCCGGCTGGGAGGGCGGCAGAGGAGGGACCGCAGGAGATGGAGGCAGAGGCGGCAGGGGCGGAGTGGGAGGCGGCGGCGTGGTGCTGGGCAGAGGGGGAGGGGGGGACTTGAGAGAGGGGAGGGGAGGAGGAGGCTCCTTCTCCGCTGCCTCCGGTGGTTCCTTCGCCGAGAGGAGATCCTCTGCCCCTGCTACAGGCTTGGTGGAGTCCTTGGCCGCCGTCTGCTTGGGGTCTCTGGCCGGCGCCGGCAGCTTCCTCTCGGTGCTCTCCTCCGCCTTGGGCTTGGCTGCCTCGGCAGAGCCTTTGGCGTCGGCGTTGGTGTGGGGCTGGGCCGGGGGCTGCGGCTCCGCCTCCGAGGAGCCCTTCTCGCACTTGAGGCTTTTGGAGACCTTTTTAGCATCTGCCGCCGGCTCCTTGGGCTCGGCCAAGCTGTTCTCCTTCCTGGCCAGGAAAATGGGGGAGCCTTTCGCCTCCTTCCCGTCCACCTTGGCCGCCGCCGCCGCCGCTCGCTCCTTCTTCTTCCTGCTGAGCTCTGCCCCCAGGCTGGAGTTGAGAGGCAGGCGGGAGGGGGAGATGCTGGAATGGCGACTGCGGGAGCCAGACCTCTGCTTCTTGCTGTGAGATGAAGAGTGCCTGGAGTAGGCAGGGCTCCTGCTGCGGGACTTCACCGACTTCCTGCGGGGACAAGAGAGAGGGAGAAATGCAAAGGGAGCATCACACAACCTGCTCCAGCCTGCCCGAGGCTCTCAGAGTCAGCCCGGAGCCATCCCTGGCCAGCTAAGGGCAGGAGCTGCAGAGGAGCTGTCAGCAGAGACTACAGAGAATGGGTTGGAAGGGACCCCCTCAGAGGTCATCCAGTCCAACCCTGCTGCATCCTCTGCTAGAGGAGGTTGCTCAGAGCCTGACCTCAAATATCTTCCAGGGCTGGGCCTCAACCACCTCCCTGAGCAACCTACAGGAGAGCTGGAGAGGAATTTCCACCAGGGCAATAGGACAAGGGGCAGGGACACCTCTCAACTCAGTTGCTCAAGGTCTCATCCAGCCTGGCCTTGAACACCTCCACAGCCTCCCTGGGCAGCCTGTGCCAGGCTCTCACCACCCTCACACTGCACAGCTTCTGCCTCAGCTCCACTCTAACCCTGCTCTGCCTCAGCTCCAAACCATTCCCCCTAGGGCTGGCTCCAACCCCCCTCAGCCAAAGTCTCTCTGCAGCCTCCCTGCAGGATCCCTTCAGGCACTGGCAGCAGCTCTCAGGTGCCCCTGGAGCCTTCTCCCCTCCAGGCTGCACCCCCCCAGTCCAACTTCTCTCACTCAGCAATGTCCAACAACCTTTTGCCGTGGCCAAGGTGTGGGTGAGAGTGGTGACAGCTCCAGCAGGTCCACCCAGAGCTGCTACACTCAGCCCAAGCCACCTTCAGGCAAGCTGAAGGCCTCTGGAATGTCTCGTCCTAGCTTCAGCTGCAGGGCCAGCAGCTGCTGCAGGGAATGGAGGCCCACAGCTGTTTTTTGCCCTCCTGACCAAATCATTCCTCACTTCCCAGAGCAAAAGACTCAGGAAGGGACCCTTCAGAGGTCATCTTGTCCAAGCCACTTTGAAAGCAAACTGTGGTGCACAACCACCTGAGAGCCAAAGCTGCTGGGTGGGCTCCCAGCAGCACAGCATCTTGGCTGCTGACACTGAATTTGGGACCCAAGGATTCAAGAAAACACAGAAAGCACTAAAAAAAAACACCAACCCCAAACCAACAACCACCTCCAAGCCTGTCCTGCCAGGCAGTGGAAGCAATCCACTGTCCCAGAAATGCCTCTGCTGCCTCCTCTGAAGGCTCAGATGTTTGCTGCCTAAGCAAGTGTGCCAGCTGAAGGCTTCTGCTCTCCCAAGCCATTGCTGCTCCTCTGCAGGAGCCCAGAGCAGAGATCTCACAGGAGCTGGGATCACACAAGGCCCTCCCCAGCCACCCTGGGGCAATGGCAGCTGCCTCCCCTTACGCCCTGGGCTGCAGAGCAGCCTTCAGAGGAGCCTCAGCTGCTCTGCTCCTGCAGGTGAGCTCCTGACAGGTCAGCAGCAGCAGGAGGGTCTCACTTTGGGCTTTTGACCATCCACAGATCTGCCTCCTCAGAGAATGGTTTGGGTTGGAAGGGACCTCCCAAGCTCATCCAGTCCAACCCTCACCAGAGGTTGCTCAGAGCCCTCTCAAGTCTGACCCTGAATATCTCCAGGGATGAGCAACCTGTTGCAGTGTTCCAGCACCCTCCTGGTGCAGAATTTGTTCCTCACATCCAATCCAAATCTGCTCTGTTCTCATTCCAAACCATTGCCCTCATCCTGTCCCTGCAGTCCCTCTGCAGCCTTCCTGTAGCCCCCTCCAGGTACTGTCAGGCTGCTCTGAGGTCTCTCTGGAGCCTTCTCTTCTCCAGGCTGAACAACTCCCAGCTCCCTCAGCCTCAGCACCAGAGGAGCAAACCCAGCAATGAATGAAAGCATCAAATTCCCTCTGCTCCTTTCACCAGAGCCACTCCAGGGAGATGTTTTCTGAAGGTGTGCTCCATGGGTTTTGCTCTGCTCTGAGGGACTGCATCACACAGAGGAGAGAAGAGGAGCAGGAGATCAACTGAAGCCAGAGATTCAGAGGATTCAGTACAAGCTGAGTGTAAACAGGGACTAACCTTTGGAACCTCCTGCTTTGGGGTCCAGGGTTTTGTCAGCAAAGCAGAGATGCCCTTAAAGGAAAGGGTTTAGGCCAGTTCAGAGAAGCAGCACAGAAGTGCTTCAAAGTTGGTTCCCAACTGAGATGAGGGAAAGAGAATTGTTTGGTTTGCTCAGGCCAGAAGCAAGGAGCAGGCTACAGGAAGAGTAATTCCAGGGGCAGACAAGGAGCAGCCTGGGGTGGGGGAAACCCTGCTCAGGTTGCAGTCAAGACCTGGAGCAGCCTAGGGGGAAAATCCTGCTCTTAGGGGACTCATTTCCAGCTGCTGCCTCCCTGCTCAGGGCTGACTTCAAGAGCCACAGCCCACAGTGACACCATGAAGTGCACACAGCTTCCTACCACTGCATTCTTCCCCTTCCAAAAGGGTCAGCAAATGACATTAAGAGCAGTGCCACCAGGGCAAGGAGGATTGAGAGGAGAGAGACATTCAGAGTGGAAGATGCTGGATTTAGAGTGGACGTTAGGAAGAAATTCTTGCCCAGGAAGGTGGTGAGGCAGTGGAACAGGCTGCCCAGGGAGCTGAAAGCCAGGCTGGAGGGGACCCAAGCAACCTGGGCTAGTGGAGGTGTCCCAGCCCAGCCAGGCAGGGCTGTGGAGCTGGATGATCTTTAAGGCCCTTTCCAACCCAACCCCTTCCACGATTCTGTGTCCCTCAGAACCTCTCAGGTGCACCCAGAGAAAGAGCCTGAAGGAAATGTTCACTCTGGGAAATGCCAGCAGAGAAGAAGATTGTCCCTGAGAGCTTCCAGGGTGCTAAGCTCAAGACAACCTCCCTCACACAGCAGGGACAAAGGCTTCAAACCCACCAGGGAAGACTCTTCCTGGAGTAAAGGGAATTGCTGTGGCAACAAAGGCCAAACTCCAGAAGCCCTCTCCTCACCCCCCAACCCAACCCAGCCTCTTAGGGAAGTGCTGATCACATCCACAAGCTCTGGAGGCAGCAGCAGCAGCTCCTGCTAGGGCCAGAGGATGCAGCAGAGCTCAGCCAGCACAGAGCATTTCTATGGAGACTACAATTCCAGGTCACCTTTTAATTGCCATGGAGCCCCAAAGCAAAGCTCCCTAGCACCCATGGTGGCAACTGGGAACTGGCTGAGCTAAAAGCAAGAACCAACCCTGCAGGTAACAGAGGATGATGGCTGAAGCCCTGAAAGAAACCACTTCAGGTAAGTTTCCTCCTGCAGCAAAGTTACCAACTGAAGGAAAAACCAAGAAAAAGCAACTCGTAGCCAAGCCAGACCCCAGCTGCTCCCTGCCTGCCCTTCCAGCATGCCCAAACTTCAGGCTGGAGACAACCAACTCTTGGGTTGGGAAAGGAAAAAGTTTAGGCTGAAGAGATGGAGTTTATAGATGTGGTCAGTTCTAACTGAAGGGAAAAGGGAAGTCAGGTCAGAAAGTGCAAAACCCACTCAATACAAACTCCCCTCCTGCAAAGTGGGGTGCAGCTTCCACACCTTGGAGCTTCTGAGCTTCCATAAACAAGTGAAAACATCTTCCCTGCTGAGCTTCTCCCCAGGGAAGCACTTTAGATGCCATATCAGGAGCTGAATGGCCTCGGCTGCCTTCAGAGCACAACCCTCCCGAGGAGCCTGGGCCCTTCTGCAGGGGCCACCTCCTCAGGGGGTGTAATTCAATCCCAGGAGCTCAGCCAGCCCTGGGCCTCTCTGCCCAGGGCCAACATGGAGGCTGCCGACAGCCAGCCAGGGAGGGGTCTCCCCAAGCCTGAACACCTTCTGAACCCAGCCAGAGCAGCACCACAGCAACCCCCCCACGGCAGGCAGCACCCCTGAGCCCCACCACGACTCACGGCATGGGCTGGCTTGGAAGGGACCTTCGAGACCATTCAGCTCCAAACCCCCTGCCAGGGGCAGGGACAGCTTCCAAACAGCCCAGGCTGCCCCAGGCCTCATCCAGCCCAACCTGCAGCACCTGCAGGGAGGGCACAGCCACAGCCTCCCTGGGCAGCAGTGAGCTTGGGGAGACTCTGGAACAGGCCTGGAGCAGCTAAGCCTAACTGAGAGCTGCCCCTGCCCGTGGCAGGGAGGTTGGAGCAGCTCAGCTCCGAGCTCCCTTCCAAGCTGAGCCCTTCCAGGATTGATGATTAAACCACAGCAGCTCCCAGAGCAAGCTCAACCCCCAGCAACTCCTCTGCCTTCACTCCCCGCTAGGAGCAGGTCCCTGGCACAGGCTGCCCAGGCAGGTGCTTCAGCCTGACCCCCCAACACCTCCAGGGAAGGGACATCCACCACCTCCCCGGGACAACCCACCCCAGACAAGGGAGGAGGTTAACCCCTGCCGTGCCCCAACCGCTTCCCCCCCGGGGGCACCGGCGGCACCCACCTGGCGATGGGGCTGCGGCTGACCGAGCGCTTGGCGCCGAAGGGGCTGCTGGAGCGGCGGCGGCTGTAGGGGCTGGGGGCCCTGCCGCTGTAGGAGCCGCTGCCCCGCTCGTAGCTGGACGAACGCCGGCGGCTGTAGGGGCTGATGGACCTCTGGCGCCGGCTGTAGGGGCTGGGCGAGCGGGCGTTGGACTGGTAGGCCACCGGCTCCTTGTAGGGGGGGCTGATGGAGGGGCGGCGAGAGGAGCCGCCGGGGCTCTTCCTGTAGGGGTCGTAGTTGCTGGAGGTGTGGGAGCGGGGAGGGCTGAGGTCGTACTCCTGGATGTAGGAGGCTCCCGAGGGGCTGTCGTCCAGCTTGGGGCTGTCGGACCATTTCCTGTGGGGGCTCCTGGATTTGCGTTTGGGGCTGTCGAGGGTTTTGTAGCTTTTCGGAGCGTCCCTTTTGCGGTGGCTTTTGCTGCGCTCCTTGTGGCCGGATTTGAGCTCCCGATCCTTCCTGGATTTCTCCTTGTGCGCCTTGGCCGAGCGGGACTCCTTGCTGCCGCTCTTGGAGGACAGCGACTTGGGGCGCTCCTCGCTCTCCAGCAGCCTCTTGGAGGACCCAGACACTCTGTCCTTGGCCGACCCGGACCTGCTGGACGCCTCCAGGCTCTTTTCCAACTTCCTCTCTTTCTCCGCCTGCTTGCTCTTCATCAGCTCCCGGATGCGCTTGTGCTGGTGGTGCCGATGCTTCTGCAGCCTCTCGCTCCTCTCCTTCCTCTCCTCGTTCTCCCTCCTGTCCGCTTTGAGGGCCACATCGTCCGAGAAGGTATCCGAATCAGAGCTGATGTCGTCGTACTCCACCAGCGGCTTGATCATCGCGCCCAAGGGTGCCGCCGCCTCCTGGGCCGCCAGCGGCGACTCCTTGGAGTGCCTGGACTTGTGCCGCCTGTGCCTGGAGGGCAGCCGGTGCCGCTCCTTGCTGTTGGAGCTGCCGCCGCCAGCCCCGTGCTGCGAGGACCCCCCGCCGCCGCCCCCGTCCTTCTTGCCCCCATGTCTGTCCGGATTTGGCATTCCTCCTCCACTGTGCTGGGCAGAGGGGAGGGGAGGGGGCGAGCCTCCGGAACCCTCAAACTTCAGCCGGGCTCAGCGCCCCGCTCCTGGCACCATTCAAGCCCGGCCTGGGCCCTCCCTGCCGCCAGCACCCCCCTCCTACATGGGGAGCGGGGCAGGGAGCGCGGCCCCGCCAGGCCCCGGGGGAGGCGGAGGGCAGATTACGGGAGAGGGCCGAGGCCTCACCGCCTCATCCGAGGGGCCCAGGCCCTGAGGGTAGCGCGGCGGCGGGGGCGCCCCGGGAAGGCGGGGCCTGGGCCCGCGATCCCTCCCCGCTCCCTCAGCGCCGGCCGCCCCGGAGCTCC
>VWZI01020357.1:0-15928 GCA_013396835.1 Psilopogon haemacephalus | reverse complement strand
CCCCCGCTCACTTCCCAAAGCGAAACGGCTCCGCGTCCAGGGGGGGCAGCCGCCAACTCTCGCGAGAGACGCCCGGTTCTCGCGAGAACGCCGCCGCCCTCCGCCCCGCCGGCTGCCGCTGGTCCCGCGAGACTTGGCGGAGTGGAGGCGCAGGAGGGCGCAGCGCCACCGCCTCCTCCTCTCGCGAGAGTTGCGCTGCTGCCGCCGCCGCCGCCGTGCGCGGGCCGATGACGCTCTGCTCCGGCTGCCAACTTTATTGGAGTGCCGAGCGGGGGCCGCGCCGCCCGCCCCTCGCCCTTTGAACAGAGCTTTACGGAGGCGATGCCGGCCCCTCGGCGCCGCAGAGCCCGGTCCCGCCTCGGTTCTCTGCCGCCCTCAGCCTCTCCCCCTCTGTTAGCGGGTCGCCGCTTGGCGCCGGGGCCGAGCGCGGCCGGTAAGGAGCGGCGGGGCCACTGCAGGCTCCTCGCACCGCGCCTGAAGGAGGCTGTGGCGGAGGGGGGCGGAGCTTGGCAGACACAGGCCCCGCCCAGCCCGCCCGCGCGCGCTCGACCCCGCCGCTCCTCTCGCGAGTTTTGGTGGCTCTCTCGCGAGGTTTGACGGCTTTCTCGCGAGGTTTGGCGGCACTCCCGCGACGCTTGGCGGCTCTCTCTCGCGAGGTTTGGCGGCTCTCTCGCGAGAGGTGTGCGGCGCAGCGGCGGGCGGGGGGATGGCGGCGGCGGCGGCGGCCCCCGTGTGAGGCCGGAGCGGAGCGGCCTGCCCCCGCCTCAGCCTCCCTCCTGATCCCGCTCCCGCCGCCACGCCGAGCCCACGGCTGAGGCCCGCCCAGGGCCGCCCCCTCCCCGCCCGCGGCATGAAGACGGTACCGGGCAGCGCCGAGGGTGAGTGGCCGGCGGAAGAGAGAGGCGGCCCCGGGAGGCCTGGTGAGGCTGAGTCGTTTCTGACTGAGTTTTTAAGAAATCGAATCTGGCCGAAGGGTGGGAAGCGGTTTCCCTGCGCCCGCCGAGCTGCAGCCTCCTTGGCGCTTCTCTATCTTGCAGAAGCGGAGAAGCTGAACAAGATGAGCACCCTCCTGGAGAGGCTCCACGCCAAGTACAGCCAGAACAGGCCCTGGACCGAAACCATGAAGCTGGTCCGGCAGGTCATGGTGAGGATCGCGGGGGGCATCTCGGCGGGAGAGCCTCTGGAGTGTCCGTGGCAGCCCTTTCGGGGTCGGTTTGCTGCATCCCCTCCGAGTGCTCTGCTCTTTGTTCCAGCCTTGGCTTCCTTCTGGGCTGGGCTGCTTCGGCTGGGCCAGCTCAGGCACCCCGCGGGGGTGATGCTGCCCTTCCCTCTCTTGCCTGAGCTGTCTTTACCTTCTTTAATTACAGCCTCCCTCCTCCGTCGCCCAATTAACTCGGGCTGGCAGCTCAGCGCCAGACTTGGGGCCTCAGCCCAAACCCTTCTGCTGCTGCAAAGCCTTTTGCTGCCTGTTTGTTGGTTCTCAGAGCTCTGTGTTGGCTTAGTCGAGCCTGGGTCTGAAATGTGAGTCCCTGGGTGGGGGGAGGAAAGGAGCAGGAGGCAGGGGGGGAGCAACAGCAGAGGCTCCTCTGTGCATTGTGGTGTTGAACGTTTCGTTCTTTCTCTGTCACATCATTCTTAGCTTCTGCCTGTTAAAAGCTTGCTGCAATCTGCTCCTCCAGCTGAGCAAGCTGCCCAGAAGGAATTAAATCAGTTCCAGGCCTGCTTTTGTCACCTGTTCTCATCCAGAAATCAGTCAGGATGGCACTGGGGGAGGAAATTTAATCTGTCTTTAATTACCTACCCAAGCCTCCCTTGGCTGCATCCAGACCTGCAACAACTCCTTCCCCCTTGCTGAGTGATGGCACCAAAAGGACCTTTTGTTTTTTCCTTCTTTCTGGCTAAGGAAAAGAGAGTGGTGATGAACTCAGGGGGGCACCAGCACTTGGTGAGCTGCTTGGAGACTCTGCAGAAGGCCCTGAAGGGTGAGTGTCTGCCCTGGGTGCTGCTCTCTCTGCTGCCTGGGCAAATGCACCACCTCAGGAGGCCTGCCAAGGTTGCTACCACCACCCCTGCTGGAGGTTTGGGAGGCTCTGCACTGGGATCTGCTCAGGCTGGGATCAAAGGGCCAAGGTCCAATGGGCTGAGGTTCACCAAGGCCAAGTGCTGGGGTCACAACAGCCTCATGAAGGCTCCAGGCTTGGGGCAGAGGGGCTGGGAACTGCCCAGCACAGAAAGACCTGGGGGTGATGGCCAACAGCAGGATGTGCCCAGCTGGCCAAAAAGGCCACCAGCAGCCTGGCCAGGGTCAGCAGTGGTGTGGCCAGCAGGTGCAGGGCAGGGATTGTACCCCTGGGCTGGGCACTGGGCAGGTCACAGCTTGGAAACTGGGTTCAGATTTGGGGCCCTCACCCCAAGAAGGATGTTGAGGGGATGGAGCAGGTCCAGAGAGGGGCAACAGAGCTGGGGAAGGGTCTGGAGAGCAGGGCTGGGGAGAAGCAGCTGAGGGTAGTGAGCTTGGAGAAGAAAAGGCTGAGAGGAGACTTCTTGCTCTCTGCAGCTCCCTGAGAGGAGACTGGAGCCAGGTAGGGGTTGGAAATGAGGAAATGGCCTTGAATTGTGCCAGGGGAGGGTTAGGTTGGAGATGAGGAAAGATTCTGCTGCAAGAGTGGTCAGGGATTGGCACAGGCTGCCCGGGGAGGTGGTGGAGTCCCCATGCCTGGAGCTGTTCAGAGGCTTCTGGCAAGGTTTGGTTTGCTCTGTGCAAGTTCTGCCTGCCTGGAGAGCAGTTGGGGGGTGTGGGGGTGGAATTGAGGTTGGTTTGAATGCTGCTGTCCTCCCTCTGAGGCCATGCTGGGCTGCTCCACTCACTGCTGCTCCTCTGCTCTCTCCACCCAGTGTCTTCTCTGCCTGCCATGACAGATCGCCTGGAGTCCATAGCCAGGCAGAATGGGTAAGGTCTGCTCCTTCAGGCACTTTGCCTGTGCCCTCCCTGCCTTGGGGGGGCTGTGGCTGGGTTGGGGGTGCAGCTCCTGGCAGCTGTTGTCCTCTCCTGCCTGCAGCCTGGGGTCTCACCTGAGCGCCAACGGCACCGAGTGCTACATCACCTCTGACATGTTCTACGTGGAAGTGCAGCTGGACCCCTCGGGGCTGCTCTGTGATGTCAAAGTGGCTCACCATGGGGAGAACCCCGTGGTAGGTATGGGCTGCTGCAGCCCTCTGGTGGGCTTGGAGCTCTGCAAACCCTGAAAGCAGCTCAGGGCTGGCCGGGGCTGGGTGGCTCCTGCCAGCTGGCAAATGGTGGGAGAGAGGAAATGGCCTCAGGCTGCACCAGGGGAGGTCGGGACAAGGTGTTCCTTAAGGTCCCTTCCAACCCAGAGCAGTTTGGGACTCTGATTTCTGAAAGGTGAACCCTTCAGAAGCAGCTCACTGCCCTCAAACTGCTCTCTCCAGCTCCCTGAGAGGAGGCTGCAGTGAGCTGGGGGTTGCCTTCCTCTCCTTCAGGTGGTAGGAGAGGAGATGGCCTCAGGTTGCACCAGGGGTGGGCTGGGTTGGACCTGAGGAACAGTTTGTGTCCTGCAGGAGTGGTCAGGGATTGGCACAGGCTGCCTGGGGAGGTGGTGGAGTCCCCACCCCTGGGGTGTCCCAGAAGCCTGTGGCTGTGGTGGGGGTTGGGTTGCTGTTGGACTGGAGGATCTGGGAGGGCTTTCCCAAGCCATAGTTTGGGGCTGTCCTGGCAGTGCTGCCTCAGTGGTTGGGTTCAAAGACCTTGAAGGTCTCTTCCAGCCAAAGTGATTCTGTGACTTTGGCTCCCTTTTGAGTGGTAGAAATGGTTCATAGTGAACATTGCCCTGACCTTGGCTCCCACCTGTGCTGCTTCTCATGGGGGAAGGTGAAAGCCTCCCTGGGACAGGCCCCTCCCAAGGCTGCTCTGTCCTCTCTCCCTGGGCAGTGCTCAGAGATTTTGCTCTCCTGCTGTTCCACAGCTGCTGTGCTGCACAAAGGCTGCAGTTGCTGCACTCCACATTCATGTCCTGCTCTGTTCTTTCCTTTCCAGAGCTGTCCAGAGCTGGTGCAACATCTGAGGTGAGCCAGGAGTGCTTTGCTGCTTTCTCTGAGTCTTTGCAGCAGTGATCTGGAGCTGGTTTCATGGAGTCCAGAGTGGCTCAGGGTGGAAGTGAGCTCAGAGCTGAGCTGCTCCAACCTCACTGCCATGCCCAGGGACAGCTCTCAGCTGGGCTCAGCTGCTCCAGGACTCATACAGCCTGGCCCTGAGCACCCCCAGGCAGGAGGCAGCCACAGCTTCCCTGGGCAGCCTGTGCCAGGCTCTCACCACCCTCACACTGCACAGCTTCTGCCTCAGCTCCAAACCATTCCCCTGGGGCTGGCTCCAGCCCCCCTCAGCCAAAGTCTCTCTGCAGCCTCCCTGCAGGATCCCTTCAGGCACTGGCAGCAGCTCTCAGGTGCCCCTGGAGCCTTCTCCTCTGCAGGCTGCACCCCCCCAGCTCCCTCAGCCTGTGCCCACAGCAGAGCTGCTCCAGTCCTGGGCTCATCTCTGTGGCCTCCCTCCAGCATCTCTGTGCCCTCCTGCTGCTGGAGGCAGGGTTGGAGGTGAGGTCTGAGCAGAGCCCAGGGGCAGGATCCTCTCTGCTGCTCTCTGCCCACCCTGCTCTGGCTGCAGCCAGCACTCAGCTGCCTGCTGGGCTGCAGAAGGTCACTGCTGGCTCCTGGGGAGCTGCTCAGCACCCCCAAGGCTCTTTCTTCAGGGCTGCTCCCAACCCCCTCTGCACCCAGCCTGGATCTGTGCCTGGGCTTGGCCATTGGTTCCAGCTGGGTCATTGAAAGGACATTTGAGAGCTTTTAGGTAGCAAAGCTCTGAGGTGACTTCACTATCTCTGTTCTTGTAGTTTTTGAAACCTAAATCTTAAGCTGGTGAAAATTCCAGTCTGATTTTCTTTATTTTATTCTCCCTCTTCTCTTCAGAGAGAAGAACTTTGATGAGTTTTCAAAGCACCTGAGGGGCCTTGTGAACCTCTACAAGCTGCCAGGTGACAAGTGAGTGCAGTGTTGGCTTACCTACAGCCACAGGTGGGAGGGGAAACCAACCCACAAGCTTCTGGCTCTGCCTTCTGCAGAGCTGGAGGCTCCAGCACCTCTCTGAGCAGCCTGCTCCAGGCCTCCAGCACCCTTCAGGTCCAGAAGCTCCTCCTCAGGTTCCACTCTGTGCCCACTGCCCCTTGGCCTGGCACTGGGCACCACTGACAGCAGCCTGGCCCCATCCTGCTGCCACCCACCCTTGGAGTATTGCTCAGCACTGCTCAGACCCCCCTCAGGCTGCTCTTCTCCAGCCTAAACATGAGGAGGAACTTCTTGAATTGAAGACCTTCCTCAGGCTGCTCTTCTCCAGCCTCAACAGCCCCAACTCAGCCTTTTCGTCCTCTCAGAGCTGTTCCAGGTCCCCTCAGCATCTCTGCAGCCCTTTGCTGTGCCCTCCCCAGCAAGTCCCTGCCCCTCTTGAACTGGGGAGCCCAGGACTGGCCCCAGTGCTCCAGACACAGCCTCAGCAGGGCAGAGCAGAGCAGGAGAGGAACCTTCCTCAGCCTGCTGCCCACACTCTGCTGCACCCCAGGATGCCCTTGGCCTTCTTGGCAGCCTTTGCTGTGCCCTCTCCAGCAAGTCCCTGCCCTTTCCACTTCTCTTGCATTATTTCATTGTCTCTTTTTTCCCCTCAGCAAACTCAAAACCAAGATGTATTTAGCTCTGCAGTCCCTGGAGCTGGACCTCTCCAAGATGGCAGGGATGTATTGGTAAGGACCCCTCTGTGCTTTGGTGTTTCCTGCTGCAGCACCTTGGCTGGTTCTGACCATGCTGTGGGGCCAGGAGGACCTCAGCTGCTCTGCAGCCTGCCCTGAGGGCTCAGAAGTGCAGTGCTAAGGTTATAGAAGATCTCTGCTAGCAGGGGAATGGAAGAGAATCATGGAATGGGTTGGGTTGAAGGGACCTCTGAACCCCTCCCTGCAGCCAGCAGGGACAGTCCCAGCTGGAGCAGGCTGCTCACAGCCCCAAACAACCTCACCTGGAGTGGTTCCAGGCCTGGGCTAGCTCCCACCTCTCTGAGCACCCTGGGCTAGGCTCTCCCCACCCTCAGGGTGAAGAATTTCTCCCTTCTCTCCACTCTGAACCTCCCTCCTTGGACCCAAACCATCCCCACCTTGGCCTGGCACAAGAGCCTGTGGCTGCCTCCTCCCTGGGAGTGTGTTCAGGGCCAGCTTGGATGAGGCCTTGAGCAACCTGAGCTAGCTGAGCTCCCCCTGCCCACAGTGGGGGGCTTGGAGCAGCTGATCCCTGAGGTCTCTTCCAACCTGAGCTGTTCTGGGGTGGTTATTTCTGGGTGAGTCTTTGAGCTGAGCTCTTCCCACATGAGCTTTGGCTCTGGCTTGCTGCAGGCCCACAGCTCTCTCTCTTTTCAGGCAGGCCACCAATGCCAACCCTCTGGACAAGATCCTCCATGGCAGTGTTGGTTACCTCACCCCCAGGAGTGGAGGTATTGGGGAAGAGTTCAGACCCCAAAAGGATTCGAGCAGCTTCTTTCAGGGTCCCCTTTGGGGTGGATTCGTCCAAGGGGTTGGGCTGGGAAGGACCTTAGAGGTCATCTAGGTCCAGTTGGCTTCACACTGGCAGTGCAAAGTGCTCACTAAAGGAGATATAGGATGAAATGGTTGAAGATTTGGAAGTCTCCCATGGGGCAGAAGCCAAATTTGCTCCAGGAGGCCACTCAGGGTGGGGTTGTGACCATGGCTGTGCCCTTGAGGGCACAGAAGAGCCCTTGGGTGGTGCACTGGCAGCTGTGTGCTGGTGCCCAGCCTGTGTGGGCACAGGGCTGGGTGCTGGTTGGGGTCACTCCTGCCAGAAGGAGACCTCAGGAGCTGCTCTCCCCTCAGGGCTGCTGATGAACCTCAAGTATTATGTCTCACCCTACGACCTGTTTGAGGATGGCACTGGAGCCCCTGTTGTGCTGCATGAGAACAGTGGTAGGTGCACTTGGGGAGCTGCTGGGGGTTAGTGCTGCTGGCAGGAGGCAGGAAAGCAGAATTCCAGCAGTCTGCTGGCACTGTGGAATGCAGGAAAACCACAGGAGAGCCTGCAGAGGGCTCAGAGAGTCATGGAATGGCCCAAGTTGGGAGGGAGCTCAGAGATCATCTACCCCTGCCACAGGCAGGAGGCAGCCACAGCCTCCCTGGGCAGCCTGTGCCAGGCTCTCACCACCCTCACACTCAGCAACTTCTGCCTCAGCTTGGTGAATGAGAACAGGCTGCCCAGGGAGGTGTCCCAGAGCCTTGGGGATGTGGTTCAGTGGCCATGGTGGGGTTGGGTTGCTGGTTGGACCTGGATGCTCTTGGAGCAACCCAAACAATTCCAGGATTCTGTGACCCCTCCAAAGGTCTTTGCCAGGCTGCTGGGGGGAGTCCTGCAGCTGTTCTGCCTTGCCAGGGAGCTCCAGAGCCCTGCTGGGGGCAGTTTGGTGGCTCCAGCAGGGGGGCAGTGACCTCCTCCAGCCTGTGGTTGGTTCCTTTCCCTCATGGGTTTCTCTCTGGGCTCCTCTTGCAGTTCCTCGCTCCCTGGGGATGAATGTGGCAGTGACAGTGGAGGGGACCTTGGCCATGTACAAGCTGCCAATTGCTCCCCTGATCATGGGCTCCCACCCCGTGGACAGCAAAGGGTAAGTGAATGTGCCAGGGCCTGCTGGCAGCTCCTCTGCTGCACTCAGAGCAGGGAGCAGGCTGCAGGAGGTCACAGCACTGCACAGGGCACTCAGGAGCCAAAGAAGTAGTCCCAGAAGGCCTCATCCAGTCTGTCCTTTACCACTCCCAGGCAGGAGGCAGCCACAGGGCAGCCTGTGCCAGGCTCTCACCACCCTCACACTGCACAGCTTCTTCCTCAGCTCCACTCTCACCCTGCTCTGCCTCAGCTCCAAACCATTCCCCCTAGGGCTGGCTCCAGCCCCCCTCAGCCAAAGTCTCTCTGCAGCCTCCCTGCAGGATCCCTTCAGGCACTGGCAGCAGCTCTCAGGTGCCCCTGGAGCCTTCTCCTCTGCAGGCTGCACCCCCCCAGCTCCCTCAGCCTGTGCCCACAGCAGAGCTGCTCCAGCCCTGGGCTCATCTCTGTGGCCTCCTCTGGCCTCCCTCCAGCAGCTCTGTGCCCTCCTGCTGCTGGGGCCAGCAGAGCTGGAGGCAGGGTTGGAGCTGGGGTCTGAAAGAAGGCAGAGTGCTGCCCTCATCTCATGCCCTCTCCTCCCAACCCTCTGCAGGACTCCATCCTTCTCCTCCATCACCAGTGCCAACAGTGTGGATTTGCCAGCTTGCTTCTTCCTCAAGTTCCCTCAGCCCATCCCAGTCTCCAGAGCCTTCATTCAGAAGCTGCAGGCCTGCACAGGTGGGTCTCAGGCTCCCAGACAGACACTCCCCAGGCTCTGGTAATCAACTCCTGCTGGTTTTTAACCACAGAATGGTGGAGGTTGGAAGGGACCTCCCCAGAAATCCTCCAGTCCAACCCCCAGGGGAGGGCAGAGGCACCCAGGGGAGGTTACACAGGAACACATCCAGGTGGGGCTGGAATCTCTGCAGAGAAGGAGACTCCAGCACCTCTCTGGGCAGCCTGCTCCAGGGCTCTGCCTCCATCACTGTGAGAAGGTTTGAGGTGGAATGAGAACCTCCCCTGACCTGCTGGCCACACTTTTTGGGTGCACCCCAGGATCCTGTTGGCCCCAAGCCCCTCAAGGCTTTGTGATCTTTCCAGCACAGCCTGCTCCAAGCTTCCCTTTGCTGAGCAGTTCCAGCCCTGCCCAGCAGCTCTGCCAGCTGCCACCACTCTGTGCCATCTTCTGCCCTCAGGTATTCCTCTGTTTGACTCCCCACCGACCTTTGTGCCCTTGTATGAGCTGATCACCCAGTTTGAGCTCTCCAAGGAGGCTGACCCAGGCCCTCTGAACCACAACATGCACTTCTATGCAGTGAGTACGCTGTCCTTGGGCACCCCTGGGCACAGCCTGGCCCCAGCCCTGCACATCTGCACCAGGGGCACTGGGGGCAGCCTCAGGCTCCTCTGCTCCAAGCTGCCTCAGCCTGGCCTCACAGGAGATGTTCACTGCCTGCAGCAGCTCTGGGCTGGGCTCTTTGAGCAGCTCTCTAAGCTCCTCCTTGAGCTGAGGGGCCCAGAGCTGGACACAAGATCTCAGCTGTGGCCTCAGCAGGGCAGAGCAGAGGGGCAGGAGAACCTCCCCAATGGCATCACTGCTTCTGAGGAGCCAAAATGGTGTTTTGCTTGCTCAGACTGGAAGGATTTGGCTTTGCTCTCTGTCTCCTCAGCCAGGAAGGTGCTTTGGCACCACTTGGATCACTCAGGGACCTGAATTTTCCTTCCCAGCTGCCTGTTGCTGCCCTGTCCCTGGCGGCAGCCGGAATAAAGCAGGAACTCTTTTGTCAGGCTCTTCCAGGACAGCAGCACTGTTACTTTCTCAACAAAGATGCTCCTCTCCCAGATGGAAGAAGCCTTCAAGGGACTCTGCTAAGTAAAATTGCCTTCCAGCACCCTGGGAGGGTTCCTCTCATCCTCAATTTGATCAGGCACCAGGTTGCCTACAACACTCTGATTGGCAGCTGCGTCAAGAGGACTGTGCTCAAAGAAGGTGAGGGGCTGGGGGGTGGGGAATAAACCCTTGGGGGGGGGTTTGTCCAGGAGGAGGAAAAAGAAATGAGGCTGCTTTTCCTTTTGTTGGGTTTTTCTCCTGCTTTGTTTTATGTTCATTTGTCTTGAAGGGGCTGGGTTGGTTGCCTCCGGCTCACATCCAGTGCCTGGAGGGTGTTCAGAGGCTTACAGGATGGGTTGGGTTGGGAGGGAGCTTCAAGAGCAGGCAGTGCCAACCTCCTGCCATGGGCAGGGACAGGTCTCACCAGCCCAGGGCTGCTTGAGGAGTCATCCATCCTGGTCCTGAACACCTCCAGGGAGGTTGTGGAGCACAGAAGGGGGTTGGAGTGAGAAGATGTTGAGGGTCTCTGATTCTCTGTCTTGCAGATTCTCCTGGGATCCTGCAGTTTGAGGTCTGCCCTCTCTCTGACTCCTGTTTCAGTGTCTCCTTCCAGCACCCTGTGAACGACTCCCTGGTCTGTGGTAGGTGGGCACAGCAGGGGCAGGCTTTGGGGGCTTCCCTTCCACTGCAGCCTGGATTCTGATCTCTTCCCAACCCCTTCTGCCCTGCAGTGGTGATGGATGTGCAGGACTCCACCCACGTGAGCTGTAAGCTGTACAAAGGCCTCTCAGATGCTCTCATCTGTACTGATGACTTCATTGCCAAAGTGGTGCAGAGGTAAGCAGAGGCTTTCTGTACCCACCAGATCATGCAGCTGGGCCCTGGAGCTCTCTCACCACCCTCACACCCAATAACTTCTGCCTCAGCTCCACTCTAACCCTGCTCTGCCTCAGCTCCAAACTATTCCCCCTGGGGCTGGCTCCAGCCTCCCTCAGTCTCCCTGCAGGATCCCTTCAGGCACTGGCAGCAGCTCTCAGGTGCCCCTGGAGCCTTCTTCTCTGCAGCCTGCACCCCCCCAGCTCCCTCAGCCTGTGCTCCCAGCAGAGCTGCTCCAGCCCTGGGCTCATCTCTGTGGCCTCCTCTGGCCTCCCTCCAGCAGCTCTGTGCCCTCCTGCTGCTGGAGCCAGCAGAGCTGGAGGCAGGGTTGGAGGTGAGGTCTGAGCAGAGCAGATCCCAGGGGCAGAATCCTCTCTCTTGCCCTGTCCCCACCCCCCTGAGCCCCCTGTGCCGAGCCCCCCAGGCAGCTCTGTGCCTCGTCTCTTGCAGGTGCATGTCCATCCCTGTCACCATGAGAGCCATCCGTAGGAAGGCAGAAACCATCCAAGCAGACACCCCAGCCCTGTCCCTCATTGCAGAGACAGTGGAGGACATGGTGAAGAAGAACCTGCCCCCGGCCAGCAGCCCAGGGTACGGCATGACCACGGGCAGCAACCCCCTGAGCGGCACCAGCACCCCCACCAGCACCTTCCCCGGGGGGCCAATCACCACTCTCTTCAACATGAGCATCAGCATGAAGGAGAGGCACGACTCGGTGGGCCACGGGGAGGACTTCAGCAAAGTCTCTCAGAACCCCATTCTCACCAGCCTGCTGCAGATCACAGGCAGCTTTGGCCCTGCCATTGGCTCCAGCCCCACCCCTCCCCACCACACCCCACCCCCGGTGTCCTCCCCGGCCAGCAACACCAAGAACCACCCCATGCTGATGAACCTCCTCAAGGAGAACCCCCCGCAGGATTTCTCCACCCTCTATGGCAGCAGCCCCCTGGAGAGGCAGAACTCCTCCTCGGGCTCCCCCAGGATGGAAGTGGGGCCCGGGGGGAACAAGCCCAAGAAAAAAAAATCCCGGCTGCCGGCAGACAAACCCAAACACCAGACCGAGGACGACTTCCAGAGGGAGCTCTTCTCCATGGACGTGGACTCCCAGAACCCCATCTTTGACGTCCAAATGAGCGCCGACAGCCTGGACACGCCCCACATCACTCCCGCCCCCAGCCAGTGCAGCACTCCCCCGGCCACCTACCCGCAGCCCCTGGCCCACCCCCAGCCCAGCATGCAGCGCATGGTTCGGCTCTCCAGCTCCGACAGCATCGGCGCCGACGTCACCGACATCCTCTCCGACATCGCCGAGGAGGCCTCCAAGCTGCCCGGCGCCGGCGAGGACTGCGCCCCCATCGGCACGCCGGTGAGAGACTCCTCCAGCTCGGGCCACTCCCAGAGCGCCCTCTTCGACCCCGACGTTTTCCAGCCCAACCCCTCCGAGAACCCTTACACCGACCCCGCCGACCTGATCGCCGACGCCGCCGGCAGCCCTGCCAGCGACTCCTCCAACCACTTCTTCCCCGACGGGGTCGACTTCAACCCCGACCTGCTCAACAGCCAGAGCCAGAGCGGCTTCGGGGAGGAGTACTTCGACGAGAGCAGCCAGAGCAGGGACGCAGACGACTTCAAGGGCTACGCCTCCCAGGCTCTCAGCACCTTGGGGGTGCAGGTTTTGGGGGCCGAGGCGGGGGAGGGTAAGTTCAAGGGGGGCAGCCAGTCCGACACGGTGGACTTCAGCATCATCACGGCCGCCAGCAAGGCCCTGGGCTCCTCTGACATCCTGGAGCACCACGGTGGGGCTCAGAGCCCCCTGCTCAACCCCGGGGAGCTGGGGAAGGAGAAGGCTCAGAAGAGGGCGAAGGAAGGGAACGGCTCCGGCAGCAGCATGGCAGGGCCCGGCCTGGATGGGAAGCCAGGGAAGCGCAGCAGGACCCCTTCCAGCGACGGGAAGAGCAAAGAGAAGCTTCCCAAGAGGAAGAAGCAGGAGACAGATGGGAAATCTCCGTCCCACAGCTCCTCCAACAGGCCCTTCACACCCCCGGCCAGCACCGGTGGCTCCAAGTCTCCCGGGAGCTCAGGCAGATCTCAGACTCCCCCCGGGGTAGCTACTCCTCCCATCCCCAAGATCACCATCCAGATCCCCAAGGGCACAGTGACCGTGGGCAAGCCTTCCTCCCACGGCCAGTACAGCAGCAGCGGCTCCGTCACCTCCTCCGGCAGCAAAAGCCACCACAGCCATTCCTCCTCCTCCTCCTCCTCCTCTTCCTCCTCAGCCTCGGGCAAGATGAAGAGCAGCAAATCGGAAGGGTCTTCGGGCTCGAAGCTGAGCAGCAGCAGCCTCTACTCGAGCCAAGGTGGCTCCAGCTCAGGGCAGTCCAAGGGCTCGGCGCAGTCCGTGGGCAAGCCTGGGTCCTCCCCTATCACCAAGCACGGCCTCAGCAGCGGCTCGGGGAGCGCCAAGATGAAGCCCCAAGGGAAGCCTTCATCGCTTATGAACCCTTCCATGAGCAAGCCAAACATCTCCCCCTCTCATTCCAGGCCCTCGGGAGGCTCTGACAAGCTTGCTTCACCCATGAAGCCTGTCCCAGGCACTCCCCCATCGTCCAAAGCAAAGTCTCCCATCAGTGCGGGCTCCGCAGGCTCCCACTTGGCTGGGACCGGATCCGGCTCCGGTATGAAGTCCTCTTCGGGAATGGGCTCCTCTGGGTCCATGTCCCAGAAGCCACCTCCTTCCTCCAGCTCTTCCACGGCCTCCTCGTCCTCCTTTTCATCGAGTGGCTCTTCCATGTCTTCGTCTCAGAACCAGCACGGCAGCTCCAAAGGGAAGTCCCCCAGCAGGAACAAGAAGCCCTCGCTGACGGCAGTCATAGACAAGCTGAAGCACGGCGTCGTCACCAGCGGCCCCGGGGGGGACGACCCCATGGACGGGCAGGTGGGGCCCAGCTCCAACACCTCCAGCCACGCCATGGCCTCCAAGCACAACATGTCTGGAGGAGAGTTCCAGGGCAAACGGGAGAAGAGCGAGAAGGAGAAGTCCAAAGTCTCCGTGTCGGGAGGCTCCGGAGACTCCTCCAAGAAGGCTTCGGACTCCAAGAGCGTGGGCAGCACCGGGGTGGCCAAGATCATCATCAGCAAACACGACGGCGGCTCCCCCAGCATCAAAGCCAAAGTGACCCTCCAGAAGCCTGGGGAGGGGGGTGGGGAGGGCCTGAGGCCTCAGATGGCCTCGTCCAAGAGCTACGGGTCCCCTCTGATCAGCGGCTCCACTCCCAAGCACGAGCGCTGCTCCCCCAGCCACAGCAAGTCCCCAGCCTACACCCCGCAGAACGTGGACAGCGAGAGCGAGTCAGGCTCCTCCATCGCTGAGAAGTCCTACCAGAACAGCCCCAGCTCTGATGATGGCATCCGGCCCCTGCCCGACTACAGCTCGGAGAAGCACAAGAAGCACAAAAAGGAGAAGAAAAAAGTCAAAGACAAAGACCGGGACCGGGAGAGGGAGCGGGAGAAGGAGCGGGACAAGAAGAAGTCTCACGGCATGAAGCCCGAGAGCTGGTCCAAGTCCCCCATCTCTGCAGAGCAGGCTCTGTCCATGAGCAGCAGCACCATGCTGGCAGCAGAGAGGCCTTCCAGGGCCAGCCCCGAGTTCCTGATCGGGGAGGAAGATGACGACCTGATGGACGTGGCCCTGATTGGCAACTGAAAGTGACTGAGTGCTTGGGGCTGAGCTGGGCCCTGGCCCCGGTGGCTTCTGGAGGTGGGGAGAGAGGAAGGCTTCATCCCACACCTGCCACCTGCAGCTCTACAGGGAGGGGTTGGAAGAGGAGAAGGAACCAGGCAAAAGTATTCCCAAGGTTCTCCAAAGGCCAAGTGGAGCAGTGGGGAGGGGCAGCAGCCTGCTGGGCAGGGGTGTCCTGCCCCTGGCCTTAGCCCATTGCCCAGCCTGCACTCACAAGTATCAGTGGGGTTAGTGGGAGCCCAGGGCAGTGTGTGTGGGTGGGTGGGGGTGTCAGCCCCCAAACTGGTGAGAGCAACCCCCCAGACTGCAGGGGTCAGCCCCCAAACTGGGGGGTCACCCACCAAACTGATATGAGCAACCCCCCAAACTGGAGGGGTCAGCCCCCAAACTGCTGAGAGCAACCCTCAGATTGGAGGGTTCATCCTCCCAAACTGGTGGGTTCATCCCTCAAGCTGGTGAGAGGAATCCTAAAACTGGAAGGGTCAGCCCTCAAACTGGTGCAGACAGCAGCAGAGGCTGGGCTGGGTGAGTCCCAAGTCCTCAGCTCCTGTCAGTTGAGGACATTTTAAACTAACCTATTTCAAGGAGTGTTTTAGGGTTTAAATCCTTTTTGAAGGATGATTGGAAGAAGAAGAATAATTCCCTTTTTTTTTTAATGTGTTTTGGTAGCATTTCCACCTCCAGTCAGGTTGGGTCTAGCCCTTGGGATTGAGCAGGATCCATGGGTTTGAGTCTAGCCCTTGGGTGTAAGAAGGATCCAGGGATCTGTTCAGAGCTGGTTGAAGGCATCAGCAGCTTTCCAAAGAAACTCTCCTGGAGTCAGCCCAGGGCTGGGAGTCTCAGGGTGGGCTTCACTGAGCTGGTTTTACATGGGAGAAATGGGAAGCAAATGCTCAGCTCAGCATTCCCATCAAAATGGGGGGCACTGGGAAGAGCCACACATTCCCTCTCTGCTCAGCCAAATCCAAAGCTCAATATCCCAAATTCCTTCTGGGAATAGTGGCTGAGGGGGGCCACAGCGTGGGAGCTTTTCACCCCTTTTTGGTGGGTTGTGGCATGAGAGAGAGAGGGCAGAGCTGGGCAGCAGCTGCAGGCTGCAGCCATCACAGTGCTGAGTGCTGCCATCTGCTCCTGCACTGCCATTGCCACCTGGAAATGCTCCAATCTGGCACAAAACGGTTTGGGTTTTGTTTTTTAGGTTTTTTTTTAATACCATCTTCTGGTGTGTTTCCGAATTTTTTCCCCCCTCCTCCATTCTTTCAGTATTGGGAAGGGGAACAAAGGTTGAAACAGAGGAGAAAAGCCAAGCCCTGGTGATGATCTCTGTCTGTGTGAGAGGAAAGCAAAATCATCCTTTCCTGGCTGGTGATGATGATGATGATGCAGTGATGATGTAAATAGCTGCCACCATTGGCTTTGTTTTTAATACTCCCCCCTTCCCTCATCCTCCCTCTCCCCAAACTGCATCATTCCCGCGGACCCAGCCGGGACTGGCAAACTTTTGCGGGTGCCTCGAAGCGGGGAGGGGGAGGACATTCTCCTGCCAATAAATCTTCTTTGGTACAAGAGAAGCCTCAAGCCTCCAGAGGCTCGCAGCGCCCCGAGGGCTCGGGAGGCAGCGGGAGGGGACCTGAGGCCACGCTTGATTTTCCCGCGGGAATGACGTTGTGGTGACGTCACGCCAGCGAAGCCTGTGATTGGCTGAGCTTCGGCACCGCCTCCCGGCAGGGGCGGGAAATGCTCGAGCCCGGACCCGCTGATACCAACGGGAGGCTCCTCCCCGGGCCCGG
>VWZI01020356.1:35741-62266 GCA_013396835.1 Psilopogon haemacephalus | reverse complement strand
GTTTGGTTACCCTCTCTTGGGGATTTTGGTCTCCGGGAGGGGCGTGGTGTCTGTATTACCTTTTCACTGTATATATCTGTGAATATCTGTTATATCTTGTAAATATTTGTTTGTATATTGTGCATTGCTGTAAATATAAAGCTTCATTTATTAACTTCCAGTGTCCTGAGTCTTAGCTGGGATTTATAAAAGGTATGGGGAGGAGGGGGGGCAGGTAACTGCAAACCCACTACAGCCAGGCCAGAGATAAGCTGAGTCACATTTTGTTTCGCCCTTAAAATATTTTTTTTCTCTGCAGAATAAAAATTACTCTTTAAAAATTCAAAGTAGGCACACAGCAGCATACAAACCTCAGGGAGAAAGTTGCTTTCTCGCTCATTTCTAAAAAGCTCTTTTGTTTTGTTGTTGGTTTTTTTTTTTCCCTTTCCCTCTTGAATGCTGCATTTTGCATTAAGTAAAGAGCATGATGATACCTTTCCTTTCACTGCAAGCAAACAAAGGTTGCCATGGCAAGCGGGCTGGAGAGGCGGAAGAAATATCAGGCAAGAGCTGCTGCTCATATCCACCACCCCTCCAAAGTGAAATTTTCTTTCAACTTTTGCCATTTTCAAGTGTCATCCTGCAGGCAGCAACCAAGTGCTTTATATTGACACGGACTTTCAAAGGTAATTAAGAGCCAATTTGCCACAGCTTCGGTTTTACCCAATGCCAGAAATAATTCCTTGGTATTTACTGAGAGAAAATGAGTGGCACTTTTCAGGTGCTCCTGTTGTCTTTGCCTCACGCCCTCTTATTTGTGTCATTATAGTTTCAAGAGAAGGAGATCTGCAGCACAAATTACATCACTGTAAGCAGGAGCACAGAACCCACTTTTGCTCCTGGAAACTGACTGCTTTCTTGATGAAAATGATAGAACCATAGAATCAGTCAGGGTCAAATAGAGATTCCCCCCTTGCTGTTCCACATACTCATGGAATCATGGAATCAGTCAGGGTTGGAAGGGACCACAAGGATCAGCCAGTTCCAAGCCCCCTGTCATGCCCAGGGACACCTTACCCTAGATCAGGCTGCCCTCAGCCTCTGCCAGCCTGGCTGCAAACACCTCCAGGGATCTAGCCCCAAACACCTCCCTGCAGGGGCAACCCATTCCAGGCTCTCACCACTCTCATGCTCAACAACTTCCTCCTCACATCCAATCTGAATCACCCCACCTCCAGCATTGCTCCATTCCCCCTAATCCCCTCACTACCTGAGAGCCTCAAAAGTCCCTCCCCAGCTTTTCTGTAGGCCCCATTCAGATACTGGAAGGCCACAAGAAGGTCACCTGGGAGCCTCCTCTTTTCCAAACTGAACAGCCCCAACTTTTTCAATGTCCTCACAGCAGAGGTGCTGCAGCCCTCTGAGCATCCTCGTGGCCCTTCTCTGGACACACTCCAGCATCTCCACGTCCCTCTTGTCCCAGGGGCTCCAGAACTGGATGCAGTACTCCAGGTGGGGTCTCACCAGGGTGGAGTAGAGGGGGAGAATCACCTCCCTCCACCTGCTGGCTACACTTCTCCTGATGCAGCCCAGGCTCTGCTTGGCTTTCTGGGCTGCAAGTGCACACTGCTGCCTCATCTTGAGCTTCTCCTCCACCAGTACCCCCAAGTCCCTCTCCTCAGGGCTGCTCTCCAGCCACTCATTGCCCAGCCTGCATTTGTGCTTGGCATTGCCTCCACCCAGCTGCAGGACCTTGCACTTGGCCTTGTTGAACCTCCTGAGGTTGGCTTGTGCCCACCTCTGCAGCCTGTCCAGGTGCCTCTGGATGCCATCCCTGCCCTCCAGCCTGGCTGCTGAACCACACAGCTCGGGGTCATCAGCAAACTTGCTGAGGCTGCACTCAATGCCTCTGTCCATGTGGATTATGGGCAAGCCAGTGTTCTTAGCCCAAAAGGGTAATATTTCCTGCTGATGGATGAACATTAGGCTTTACAAAATCAGAGATTCTGCAAGCTCTGTCTTTATTCTTTTCCCCCTTCTCTTACCTGAATGACTCCTCCACCTTGGCCATCCTTCTCAGCTAAAAACTCTTCAGGCAAACTAATCATCTTTCCCAGCCAATCCAGCATGACAGTCTCTAGCTCTGTGCAAGCTGGACTTGAAGCCTGCATTTGGAGAAAGAAAAGAACAGAGAGAACAACCTCAATAGGCCATGAAGAGAAACAGGACCTATTAGAGCAAAAGCAACCTTTTTCTCTTTCACTGTCTTTTGACTATAGAGGGAGAGATTAGCTGCCTGACTTCACCAGACAGATCAGGGGCCTGAAGAGCATTTTTTTCATCTTGTTTCTAATAATGACTTTAAAAACAAAAGCAGCAAAACAAGTCTCACACAAACCCATGACCATCAAATACCAAAGCTTGGGTTTGCATCTTGCATTTGTTCTTGGCATCTCTCCTGAGAAGGACCTATCTTATATGAATGGGGGCAGGGGGGAATAACACAATTTTCCATCTATTCAGATGACAGAATAAGCAATAACATGGGGTAACAGGCATCCAAAGAGTGGCTGTCCATAGGTCCATGTCCAAGTAGAGGCCAGTGACAAGTGGAGTCCCTCAGGGATCAGTCCTGGGACCAGTCTTGTTGAACATCTTTGTGGGTGTCATGGACAGATGCATTGAGTGCAGGCTCAGCAAGTTTGCTGCTGACCCCAAGCTGTGTGGTGCAGCAGCCAGGCTGGAGGGCAGGGATGGCATCCAGAGGGACCCGGACAGGCTGCAGAGGTGGGCACAAGCCAACCTCAGGAGGTTCAACAAGGCCAAGGGCAAGGTTGTGCAGCTGGGTCGAGGCAATCTCTTTCCTGAGAAGGACCCATCTCATATGAATGGGGGTAGGGAGGGCTAACACAATTTTCCATCTATGCAGATGACAGAATGAGCAATAACATGGGGTAATAGGTCACAGTCATACTACTGATTGCACTGTTAACCACTCATGCTAACTCATGGTGGTTTTTGAAGGGCAAGACCTCTCAGTCTAAGTAGCTTCATGAAGTCATTCAGGATGCCTAAGTGGAAATACTTAATTAGTCAAAGATATTTACCTCTAAAAAAAATTTACCTATAAAACCAGTCCTGTGACTTCACTGTGATTAATCACTAACCTAACTGAAGAAGGCTACCAAAATGCTTCCAGCCTTGGCAGCACGAACCACCATGGCCACTACAGTAAACTTACCCAAGAGAAGCCCACACATCCTATTCCACCACATAACATATCTGCAAGAAGAGCTGGGAAAGAGGAGGCCGCAGGGAAGTAGGCAAAGAAGTAGGGACTGTGCCAGTGAGTCACCTGTGGTAAGGGGAAAAGAATCATATTAAACTAATCCAGGAAGCAGAAATACACTGTCACATCAGAAAATATGAGAGGTAGAGACCAGCCAACACTTCTTAACTATATGTCTGTGGTAAAGTAGCTCATTTTTAGGAAAGCTTACCTTGATTTTCTCATATTTAAAAATCTTTTACTCAAATTAGAAGCAAACTACTTCATGCCCACACCTTCCAACAGTTCCAAAATCAGAGCTCTCCATTTGCCTGCCTAGAAGACAGGAATTGCATGGGCAGTGGCAGCCTGAGCTTCTCTGCAGGGCACTTCTCTCCAGCCTTTGCTGTTAGAGACACTGCAGTGTTTTGTTCTTTCATCTCTGTCATACAAAGGATTGTAAAAGTGTTTTCAGTGCAGCAATCATCCACAGAACTCTTTCTCTGGACCTGAGTAAAGCCTTTGACACTATCCAGCATCACATCCTGGTCTCCAAGCTGGTGAAAGATGGGTTTGATGGGTGGAACAACAGATGGATGCAGAACTGGCTTGATGGCTGCACCCAAAGAGTGGCTGTCAATGGGTCCATGTCCAAGTGGAGACCAGTGACAAGCAGAGTCCCTCAGGGATCAGTTCTGGGACCAGTCTTGTTCAACATCTTTGTGGGTGATATGGACAAAGGCATCGAGTGCAGCCTCAGCAAGTTTGCTGAGGACGCCAAGCCAGGGGCCAGGGAGGTGATTCTCCCCCTCTACTCCACTCTGGTGAGACCCCACCAGGAGTACTGCATCCAGTTCTGGAGCCCCTGGGACAAGAGGGATGTGGACATGCTGGAGTGTGTCCAGAGAAGGGCCATGAGGATGATCAGAGGGCTGCAGCACCTCTGCTATGAGCACAGACTGAAAGAGTTGGGGTTGTTCAGTTTGGAGAAGAGGAGGCTCCCAGGTGACCTTCTTGTGGCCTTTCAGGATCTGAAGTGGGTTACAAAAAAGCTGTGGAGGAACTAGGGAAAATGGAGCAAAGCTAGAGGTGAGGAGAGTCAGAGTGGAAGTGAGGAGGAGGAAGTTGTTGAGCATGAGAGTGGTGAGAGCCTGGAATGGGTTGTCCAGGGAGGTAGTTGGGGCCCCTTCCCTGGAGGTGTTTGCAGCCAGGCTGGATGAGGCTGTGGTCAGCCTGATCTAGGGTAGGATGTCCCTGGGTATGGCAGGAGATTAGGCCTAGATGATCCTTGTGGTCCCTTCCAACCCTGACTGCCTCTATGATTCTATGTTCAAGATCTCACTTTTACTGGTCACAAAACTGTTCAAGGTAGGTACCAAAAGGTAATCCACCGTGAACATTTTTATCTGTATCTCTGACATCTGGCCAGCATCTCTTTCCTCACTGTCACAAAGCTTTAGAGCACTTGTGGCAAGCCCCTTCTTTAAGACATTAGAAAGAAATTTCTTTGGGGCTTGGTTTGTCACCAGAAAACAATGACCAGGTTTAAAAACAGGCAATGAACAGCAGTCCCCCATAGGGCCCACATGCACAGACTTCCACTGACGTCCACAATGAGCCAGAACTCTCACCCTTCATCTGCCCAGCTCTAATCCTCTGTGATCTGTAAGGCTTAGGACATTCATCTTGGGTTAATCAAGTTAAACTGCCTGATTGCTGGGAGCCATTTGTCTGATGAAACACAGCAGATTCCAGTTGCACCACTCAGGCAAAGCAACAAAAAAGCTCAAAGCCCCAGGGCAAGTGCAGCTGCGGTTCTTCCTCCTGCCTGGCCTTCCCCTTCTCCTGAAAGAGCTGGAAAACACATTTCATTCACCGTGCTGGCACAGGCACATTTAGTCAAACCACTGCAGAGAGCCTGACATCATTGATGCTTGTTTTTTTGCAGCCCTCTGCTGATAAACGCTAAGGCACTGTCATTTGACTTCAGTAATTACCACTCTAATGCTGCTCAGAGACATATTCTCTCCTGGAGTTTTCTTTCTGTAGCTTGCTTAGTCTAAGCAAGAACCTTATGTTACTAGACATGAAGGATAGATACTACAGCTGAAAGTCCATAGAGGGCTGGAGCACCTTCAGAGGGCTGGACCACCTCTCCTATGAGGACAGACTGAAAGAGCTGGGGCTGTTCAGTTTGGAGAAGAGGAGGCTCCCAGGTGACCTTCTTGTGGCCTTCCAGTATCTGAAGGAGCCTACAGGAAAGCTGGGGAGGGACTTGTTAGGCTATCAGGGAGTGACAGGACTGGGGGAAACCGAGCAAAGCTGGAGGTGGGGAGATTCAGATTGGATGTGAGGAGGAAGTTGTTGAGCATGAGAGTGGTGAGAGCCTGGAATGGGTTGCCCAGAGGGGGATTGGAGCCACATACCTGGATGTGTTTGCAGCCAGGCTGGCAGAGGCTGTGGGCAGCCTGATGTAGGGTAGGGTGTCCCTGGGCATGGCAGAAGGGTTGGAACTGGCTGATCTTTGTGGTCCCTTCCAACCCTGACTGATTCTATGATTCTATATTCAAAACAGAGCACTACAGAAGCTACTAGGAAGGAAACTAACTCTGGCCCCAATCAAACAAGGACACAAACATATTTAAAATAAAAAACTATACCAGAAGTGGAAAAACCAAGAAAGATTCAGAACTGGAGAAATGCCTGATCCTTTGTTCTGCATTGTCTCTCTAGCACTGTCCAGAGACTAATATTTAGGTAGTTGGCCATTTGACTTATAAGGTAGGAAAGGAAGGTGACATTTGGGAGAGTAAGTCAAGAGAACAAGTACTGGGGAGAATCCTTTCTGTCAATGCTGTAATAAAAAGAAGCCTCTGAAGTGAAGTTTAACATTTAAAGATCAGCTTGAAGGAAGGCCGTAGGCCAGGCAGATTAATAAAAAAACTCCTATCTATAAAATATTTACTGTTCTTTGCAAGAAGCGAAATATCACATGAAAATTCATGTTATGAAGCTTTGCCTTAACGAATTCAAGAGAGGAAAGGGGATTATTCCCAAAAGCAAACTTTCCATGAAAAAAAGAGAATGATTTGATTATTTCTAGCAAGCATAAGAAAAAAAACATTAGTTCTGTAAAATCACAGAATCAGTCAGGGTTGGAAGGGACCACAAGGATCAAGTTCCAAGCCCCCTGCCATGCCCAGGGACACCCTACCCTGGATCAGGCTGCCCACAGCCTCTGCCAGCCTGGCCAAAAACACCTCCAGGGATCTGGCCCCAAACACCTCCCTGCAGGGGCAACCCATTCCAGGCTCTCACCACTCTCATGCTCAACAACTTCCTCCTCACATCCAATCTGAATCTCCCCACCTCCAGCTTTGCTCCATTCCCCCTAGTTCTGTCACTACATCATAGCCTAAAAAGTCCCTCCCCAGCTTTTCTGTAGGCCCCCTTCAGATACTGGAAAGGCCACAGGAAGGTCACCTGGGAGCCTCCTTTTCTCCAAACTGAACAGCCCCAACTCTTTCAGTCTCTCCTCATAGCAGAGGTGCTGCAGCCCTCTGAGCATCCTCGTGGCCATTCTCTGGAGACACTCCAGCATGCCCACATCTCTCTTGTAATAGAGGCTCCAGAACTGGATGCAGTACTCCAGGTGGGGTCTCACCAGGGCATAACAGAGGGGGAGAATCACCTCCCTCCACCTACTGGCCACATTTCTCCTGATGCAGCTCAGGCTCTGCTTGGCTTTCTGGGCTGCAAGTGCACACTGCTGCCTCATCTTGAGCTTCTCCTCCACCAGCACCCCCAAGTCCCTCTCCTCAGGGCTGCTTTCCAGCCACTCACTGCCCAGCCTGCATTTGTGCTTGGTATTGCCTCCACCCAGCTGCAGGACCGTGCACTTGGCCTTTTTGAACCTCCTGAGGTTGGCTTGTGCCCACCTCTGCAGCCTGTCCAGGTGCCTCTGGATGCCATCCCTGCCCTCCAGCTTGGCTGCTGCACCACACAGCTTGGGGTCATCAGCAAACTTGCTGAGGCTGGACTCAATTCCTTTTTTCATGTCATCCACAAAGATGTTGAACAAGACTGGTACCAGGACTGATCCCTGAGGGACTCTGCTTGTCACTGTTATCTACTTGGACATGGACCCATTGGCAGCCACTCTTTGGGTGTGGCCATCAAGCCAGTTCTTTATCCATCTGGTGGTCCACCCATCAAACCCATGTTGGATTGAAGTCAGCTATAGATATAAAGCAGGCTGCTGCCTTCCAAAAGTTAAGCAGTGTGGGCACTTATGTTTGTGTGGTTCAGCTGCACACCTTCCTTAACATCTCTAAAAATCTAAATGCAGTATTGAACGTTATAGCTTCATTTTTCTTACCCCCGGCATAATGATCTTCTCGATGTCTTTAAAAACATCCTCAAAGCTCTCAGGATCCTGGGGGGCACAGTCTGGAATGAGGGGCCTTAGATACCCTGGTTCCACATCTGGGAAGACCTGTCTTTTTTCTATCTTCTCCAGGTAATCTGCAACGTAGTCCACCATCTCCTTCCCTCTCTTGCGGAACTCTGCGGCATCCATGGCTATCAGAGGTTAAGATGTATTGTCAGGAAAATCCTGAGGGGGAAAAAAAGACACAAAAAGGAAAAAAAAAAGGAAGAAAAGTCACTTCTTGAAAGAAACTTTTTACTAGTTTGATATCTATTATTCAGATGATTTATAGCACCACTAATGTGGCCTTTTTGAAAAGATCAAATGCTCTTTTATTTCTCTGTATGAGACCAATGCATATGGGGTGTAGAATTCTGCTCCACTCCAGTGTTAGCTAGCATAGAATCATAGCATGCTTTAGGCTGGAAGGGACCTTAAAGATCATCCAGATCCAACCCCCTGTCATAGGCAGGGACACCTCCACTAGAAGTAAATCACACTGTTAAGTCTTTGATGACTAGGTCATGATGTAGATCAGCTTATAGAATCATAGAATTATACAATCATAGAATTATACAATCATAGAATCAGGCAGGTTGGAAGAGACCTCCAAGCTCATCCAGTCCAACCTAGCACCCAGCCCTAGCCAATCAACCAGACCATGGCACTAAGTGTCCCATCCAGGCTTTGCTTCAACACCTCCAGGGATAGCAACTCCACCACCTCCCTGGGCAGCCCATTCCAATGCCAATCACTCTCTCTGCCAACAACTTCCTCCTAACATCCAACCTATATCACCCCTGGCACAACTTGAGACTCTGTCTCCTTCTGTTGCTGGTTGCCAGGGAGAAGAGCCCAACCCCACCTGGCTACAGCCTCCCTTCAGGTAGTTGTAGACATCAATGAGGTCTGCCCTGAGCCTCCTCTTCTGCAGGCTGCACACCCCCAGCTCCCTCAGCCTCTCCTCACAGGGCTGTGCTTCAGGCCCCTCACCAGCTTCATCACTCTGCTCTGGACACCTTCCTGTACCTCAACATCTCTCTTGAACTGAGGGCCCAAACCCCACCTGGCTACAACCTCCCTTCAGGTAGCTGCAGACAACAATGAGGTCTGCCCTGAGCCTCCTCTTCTCCAGGCTGCACACCCCCAGCTCCCTCAGCCTCTCCTCACAGGGCTGTGCTCCAGACCCCGCACCAGCTTTGTTGCCTTGCTCTGGGCACATTCCAGCACCTCAACATCTCTCTTGAATTATATATAATTGAGAAAGCAAACATGGCCACAGCAGTTTAAAAATATGTGGCAACCACAACACTTTCCTCCTTCAAAAGAAGGACGTGGAACTGTTGGAGAGAATACAGAGTGAGGTGGGCCATGAAGATGCTCAGAGGGCTGCAGCACTTCTGCTATGAGGACAGGCTGAGAGAGTTGGGGCTTTTCAGCCTGGAGAAGAGGCTTCCAGGAGACCTTAGAGTAGCCTTCCAATATCTGAAGGGGCCCCCCATCTCTCTTGAATTGAGGGCCTCAACCCCACCTGGCTACAACCTCCCTTCAGGTAGTTGTAGACAGCAATGAGGTTACCCCTCCCTGCAATTAGTACAGATGGGCTGTACTTTCTGCACAGAAAACCAGCAGAGGCAGATGGATGAAGATTCAGAAATCAGATTCATGCCCTCCAGTCCCTGCTGCTGGCTGACCAAAGGCTGTGGTACCGTTCTGTGGCACATCATCAATTCCCTCCTGCCTTATAAAGGAGAGGTCTAAGAAAACAGCATTATGTGTGTTTCTATTATACTCTGCTAATGGCAAGCTATAATAATCACAGTTATCACAGTGATCACCTTGCTGCCCTGTCATTTTCTCTAGCTCTTGCCTCCTGTCTTGCCTCCAGATACAGCCTCTTTAATCTCTCTCTGTACATGCTGGGCCACTTACGAAGCCTTATTGCTTTATTGAGGTTTCAATTAGAATCCACTTAGAGCACTGCCTTTTCCAGGAGGGTATAAGGAAGCTGTGTCTGGGGCTGTCCCTGTTGCCAAGATGTTGGGCTGGAGCTCTATGTGTGGTTTGAGCCAGGCAGAGGCTGTGTGAACACATCAAAGGTGATAACAGAGCTCAGCTTAGATGAGCTGCAGTCTGCAATAGTGCTGTGCAAACAAAAACTCTTATTGCTGGGGCACCTGCTCCTGCCACCCTGGCCAACCTTTCCCTCTATGTGGCTGTGGATTTTGAGTGCTCAGTGAATGCCAGGTTGAAATCACAGTGCCTAAAACACATCCAAGAGTCTTTGCACACTCAGATGGAATGAGTGATACTGTTTCTTACTGTGCATCTTCACATACCTTCAGGTCTTCATTTTGTAAGGAAGTAATTTTATTAAGCACAGGGTGACTAACAAGCTTGACAACTAATTTTATAACTAACTTTATAATTATTTATAACTGTTTATAACGATTTATAACTGTTTATAACTATTTTGAGCTACTTATAACTGTAGAAATATTTATAACTCTTTATAACTACTTATAATTAAAACTTCACAACTCTTTATAAATGCTCATAATTATTTAGAACTATGTATAAATTCATAACTATTTATAACTGTTTATAACTACTTATAACTATTCATAACTTCAGAACTATTTATAACTATGTATGACTGTTTATAACTGTTCATAACTATAACTGTTCATAACTATTTATAACTGTTTCTAACTATTTATAGCAGTTTATAGCTACTTATAACTTTTTATAACTTCAGAACTATTTATAACTTCATAAGTATTTATAGCTGTTTATAACTATTTTGAGCTACTTACAACTGTAGAAATATTTATAACTCTTTATAACTGTTTATAACTACTTAACACTACTTACAACTTCATAACTATATATAATTGTAACTATTTAGAACTTTATAACTATTTGTAACTGTTTATAATTATTTATAACTGCTCATAACTATTTATAACTGTAGAAATATTTATAATTACTTATAACTGTTTATAGCTACTTATGACCATTTATAACTGCTTATAACCATTTATAACTGCTTATAACTATATCACTATTTATAACTGTTCATAGCTATTTAGAACTAACTTTATAACTATTTTATAACTAAAATGACAAAGAGAGACACCCTTCTGGGTGTTGTAATTTGAGGCCACAAAGCAGCCAGGACTGGATGACAGAAGTGAGTCTTACTCTTTTTTAGAGAGTAAGAATGAAAATGCTGCACACTGCTTGGAAGTTTAAAGAGAGATTCTGTTGATTCATAGAATCGAACAGGCTGGAAGAGACCTCCAAGATCATCCAGTCCAACCTAGCACCCAGCCCTACCCAATCAACTACACCATGGCACTAATTGCCCCATCCAGGTTTTGCTTGAACACCTCCAGGGACGGTAACTCCATCACCTCCAATGCCAATCACTCTCTCTGTCAAGAATTTTCTCCTAACATCCAACCTGAACCTCCCCTGGTACAGCTTGAGACTGTGTCCCCTCCTTCTGTTGCTGGTTGCCTGGGAGAAGAGCCCAACCCCACCTACCTACAACCTCCATTCAGGTAGTTGTAGAGAACAATGAGGTCTGCCCTGAGCCTCCTCTTCTGCAGGCTGCACACCCCCAGCTCCCTCAGCTTCTCCTCACAGGGCTGTGCTCCAGGCCCCTCACCAGCTTTGTTGCCTTGCTCTGGACACATTCCAATACTTCAACATCTCTCTTGAATTGAGAGGCCCAGAACTGGACACATTAAATCCAATCAGGTAGAATGAGCACATCCATAAGCTAAGCCAAGTATACGGGACTAAATCCATCTAGATGGACCATGGCACTAAGTGCCCCATCCAGGCTTGAATTGAGAGGCTCAGAACTGGACGCAGGACTCAAGGCATGGCCTGGCCAGTGCTGAGTACAGGGGCAGAATAACCTCCCTTGTCCTGCTGGCAGGATGCCACAGTAGGTTGTAAACCAGCTTGGAAAGCAAGGACCTGCACATTAGGGACTTCTACCCCCATCCCACCTCTTCTCTCAACCCAGAGCATAGCTGTTCCTGGTGATGTTGTGTTCAAATTCTATTATACCCTGTTTAACCAGCATATTAAATGTTTATTTGTCTCTCCCCTTTGTGACAAGGGGGGAATTAGGACGTTTATCACATCTTGCTACTAGGTTGCCAGAAACACATTTCCAGTAGCTGTTCCAGTCCTCAAGGGATTCTGGTGGGCAGCTTTGTGTGCCAGCTCTCCTTTGAAAGGCTGTGTTTAAGCAAGCAGCTTTTCTTTATGCTCTCTTTCATTCAGGATGATTTGATCTCTTCAATAGCTCCCAATCCTTATGTGCATTTGCATTTAATACACTTCTGACTGCAGTTTCAAAATTTTAATAAGATTTCTAAATAAATCAGCATGAACTACAGCAACCAATATGCATCCCTGTGGCACCAAGCCTCACAGGACATGAGGGGTTGGAAGGGTCCCAAGGAGGTCATCGAGTCCAAACCCCTGCCACAGCAGGACCAGACAATCTAGCTCAGGTCACACAGCAACACATCCAGACAGGGCTTGAAAGGCTCCAGTGAAGAAGACTCAACAACCTCTCTGGGGAGCCTGTGCCAGTGCTCTGGGACCATTACATTAAAGAAGTCCCCCCTTGGGTTGAGGTGGAACCTCTCATGCTGCAATGTACACCCATTGCTCCTTGTCCTATCACAGGGAGCAAGTGACAGGAGCCTGTCCCACTCATCCTGACCAGACCTCAGATATTTACAAATATTTATCAAATCCACTCTAAGCCTTCTTTTCCAGACTAAAAAGTCCCAGGTCCCTCAGCCTCTCCTCATAAGTCACGCCCTCCAGTCCCCTAATCATCCTCATAGCCCTCTGCTGGATCCTCTCCAGCAGATCCCTGTCCCTCTTCAACTGGGGAGCCCAAAACTGAAGGCAGTACTCAAGATGGGGTCTCACCAGGGCAAAATAGATTGGGAGGAGAACCTCCCTTGATCTGCTGGATGCTCTCTTCTTAATACACTCCAGGAACCCATTGGCCTTCTTGGCAGCAAGGGCACATTGCTTGTACCACGGTTAACTTCTTATCCACCAAGACTCCCAGGTTCCTCTCCACAGGCCTGCTCTCCAGCAGATCACCTCCCAAGGTGATCTTCAAGGCTCAGTTCTTTGGCTTAGATTTTTTCTGTAGGCCCCTTTCAGATACTGGAAGGCCACAAGAAGGTCGCCTGGGAGCCTCCTCTTCTCCAAACTGCACAGCCCCAACTCTTTCAGTCTGTCCTCACAGCAGAGGTGCTGCAGCCCTCTGAGCATCCTCGTGGCCCTAACATCCTAACAGCATTTTGGCTGCACTATTTCTGTCACAAATCACTTAACCCTGTTGCAGCAGCAGCCAGGGTAATTCCGAGGTTGAATCAGGAATCTTCATCATAAAGAAGGTGAGGATGAACCATCCATCCCCAGTCTGTCATAGCTGCTGCAGTGTTATTAAGTTGATATAAGCTAGCTACCCAGTTAACCTCTAATGCACTTTAAACTCAGTTTGATCCAGTGAGATACATCAGTCTGCTCCAGTCTGAAGCAAAGTATTTAAGTCTTCCCTCTGCAAGGCAATACTCAGAAATAAAAATCTATCTAAACATCTATTTTTATGTACACATGAATCTCCTTTCCAAACACTCCTTGAGTGAAAATATCTTACCTACTGTACTGCACTCCCCTCACCACGAAGTGTGAGGGCATACTCCTTGCAGGAACATAGCAGTCATTTTTAAGTACCTGTTCTTTTGTGAGTAGCAAGACTCACTCACGTTCGCATTTCTATTTTCACTCTCTTCCTCAACTGTTCATTATAGACACCACTTCGTCTGCTTGAAATTATTGCTTGTAATGTATGGATGCCACTTCCAGTAGACTGAATATCTGCCAATTATAATGCTTACAAGTTAGTACTATAAAAACCATAGAATCATAGAATCAGGCAGGTTGGAAGAGACCTCCAAGCTCATCCAGTCCAACCTAGCACCCAGCCCTACCCAATCAACTACACCACGGCATTAAGTGCCCCATCCAGGCCTTGCTTGACCACCTCCAGGGATGGGGATTCCACCACCTCCCTGGGCAGCCCATTCCAATGCCAATCACTCTCTCTGGCAAGAATTTCCTCCTAACATCCAGCCTAGACCTTCCCCAGCACAGCTTGAGACTGTGTCCCCTCCTTCTGTTTCTGGTTGCCTGGGAGAAGAGCCCAACCCCACCTACCTACAACCTCCATTCAGGTAGTTGTAGACAGCAATGAGGTCTGCCCTGAGCCTCCTCTTCTGCAGGCTGCACACCCCCAGCTCCCTCAGCCTCTCCTCACAGGGCTGTGCTCCAGGCCCCTCACCAGCTTTGTTGCCTTGCTCTGGACACATTCCAATACTTCAACATCTCTCTTGAATTGAGGGGCCCAGAACTGGACACATTAAATCTAATCAGGTAGAATGAGCACATCCATAAGCTAAGCCAAGTATATGGGACTAAATCCATCTAGATGGACCATGGCACTAAGTGCCCCATCCAGGCTTTCCCTGAACACCTCCAGGGATGGTGACTCCATCACCAAAGAGGGACAGGAAAGAATCATAGAATCAGCCAGGTTGGAAGAGACCTCCAAGATCATCCAGTCCCACCTAGCACCCAACCTAGCACCCAACCTAGCACCACACCATGGTACTAAGTGCCCCATCCAGGCTTTGCCTGAACACCTCCAGGGATGGTGACTCCACCACCTCCCTGGGCAGCCCATTCCAATGCCAATCACTCTCTCTAGCAAGAAATTCCTCCTAACATCCAGCCTATACCACCCCTGGTACAACTTGAGAGTGTGTCCCCCCTCCTTCTGTCCCTGGTTGCCTGGGTGAAAATGCAAATTACTTCACCTCTCTACCAGTACAGAACAATTCTCTCTTCTACCTCTCACATCTATACGCAGCACATGCACAACGGAGTAACACGATGCATAGAGAGATACTTCCCCACTAGGACAGTGTATTTTGAAATCACAGAATGTGATTTTGCAAGATGCAAAATGCTTCAGACAGCTCAATTCTTAGGGTCTAGAATGAAAACACTGTTTGACAGCACCCTTAGTATCTGGAGATATCTGTGTGCAGTCAAAATATCCACTTAAGTTGAAGGGACTTAAATCGCAAAATAACTCAGGCCACCTTTCCAAAGCTAAACTGAAATTTCAGAGCAAGTGAGTGCCTCTTGAAAGTATTTAGTGGTGGTTTGATTTCTCGAAGGCACATGAAAAGCGTGACATAAAAGCCTCCATGCTCTCAGGGATCCCACACCTCTCGGGATAAATTTCAGCATACTCAAATCCTTGCCAGCTGCACTGCAAGCAAGGAGAGAGCAGCTTCTCAGGAGGCATCCTGCCTAACTACCAACTTCTACCCCTTTGTAAGCGTAGCCTGTACACAAATTTAATCAACAGCTGCAGTCTGATTGATAAACCATAATTTCATCAAACATATATTATCCTTCTGTTCACAGCAAGCATCAGTGGGTATTGTCACCACTGCATACTTCTTCAGATGAAGCCCTGCTGTACTGGAGAAGATTGAGTTTTTGCTCTTAACTTCAGGTAAACCCAAGGATAATCATGTGCAAACTTAAACTACATCAATGTATCACTTTCTTTATATATTTATTGATTTCTTTGTGAGCTCACTGCCCTTTCATTTTCCTGGACCTTGTCACAGGACAAGGTAAAGCTGACACATCATTTGCTGTGTAGCTGAAACTACTCCTTCTGTTTCAGTGCACTGAAGTCAGGAAACATTTTATTTTAGTGAAGTTACTGACAACTGGATAACCATGTGCAAACTTAAACTACATCAATGAATCACTTTATATATTTATTTATTTATTTGTGAGCTCACTGCCCTTTAGTTTTGCTGGACCTTGTCACAGGACAAGGATGTCACACAAAGTAAAGCTGACACATCGTTTGCTGCTTAGCTGAAACTGCTCCTTCTGTTTCAGTGCACTGAAGTCAGGAAACATTTTATTGTAGTGAAGTTACTGAGAACTGGATAATCATGTGCAAAATTACACTACATCAATGGATCACTTTCTTTATATATTTATGCATTTATTTGTGAGCTCACTGCCCTTTAATTTTGCTGGACCTTGTCACAGGACAAGGATGCCACACAAGGTAGAGCTGACACATCATTTGCTGTGTAGCTGAAACTACTCCTTCTGTTTCAGTGCACTGAAGTCAGGAAACATTTTATTTTAGTGAAGTTACTGACAACTGGATAACCATGTGCAAACTTAAACTACATCAATGAATCACTTTATATATTTATTTATTTATTTGTGAGCTCACTGCCCTTTAGTTTTGCTGGACCTTGTCACAGGACAAGGATGTCACACAAAGTAAAGCTGACACATCGTTTGCTGCTTAGCTGAAACTGCTCCTTCTGTTTCAGTGCACTGAAGTCAGGAAACATTTTATTGTAGTGAAGTTACTGAGAACTGGATAATCATGTGCAAAATTACACTACATCAATGGATCACTTTCTTTATATATTTATGCATTTATTTGTGAGCTCACTGCCCTTTAATTTTGCTGGACCTTGTCACAGGACAAGGATGCCACACAAGGTAGAGCTGACACATCATTTGCTGTGTAGCTGAAACTACTCCTTCTGTTTCAGTGCACTGAAGTCAGGAAACATTTTATTGTAGTGAAGTTACTGAGAACTTTTGTCTGAGTGTATATTCAGTGTAAGGTTCACTTGCAAAGAGCCTCATGCCTTCTCTGAAATGGAACCATGAGCTATTCATGCACAATTAAGTATTGAACACATTCACAGGTTTATTATTATGTATGCAACATTCAATTTATTAATGGGTTCTGTTTAAAAGCATTGCTGAAAGATTTTGTGTTTACCATTAACTAAATAGAAATTTCAAAAGGCACTGCCAGGAAAATTGTTATGAGAGAGAACAAGAGAGAATAGAGGGAGAAGGGGTGGGGAAGAGGGGAAAAAAAAGAGAGAATGGATTAAGAAAGAGGTATATTCAGTGTTCAGAACTTTATGAGTGCCTGTTCTAGTTTCTCAAAGGGAAACAAAAAAAAACAGCTAACATAATAAAACCTTTAAGCAGCTCCTATTACTAAATACAAAAAGGAAGAATGCATTTAATAGCACGTTAAATGGATAGCTGCATTGGCTCTAAAGAGCAATAACTGTGTCTCTTCCCAATAAATGAGGTAAGTGCACTTTCTGCTCTGCCACCTGATTGCTGCAGAATATAACCCCAAGGCTTGTGGTGCCACAGTGACACCACTGAAGCCATGAGGACTTTCTGCTCTTTGCTGCTGTGGCTACTGCTAGGCTAAACCTCTACTATTGGCAATAGGTGTATTGCCTGAATGAGGACCGTGGGGTGAATTTTCTTTTAGCATGAGTGAAAAGGAATTGAATCTGCTCTGTACTTGCACTTTTTTTTCACAAGCCAGGAATTAAGTGTGCATGCTGCAGACTCTATATTTCATTAAAAAAAAAAAAAAAATTAAATTTCCAGTTAAAAGTTGTTGGGTCTATTCATNAATTGAATCTGCTCTGTACTTGCACTTTTTTTTCACAAGCCAGGAATTAAGTGTGCATGCTGCAGGCTCTATATTTCATTAAAAAAAAAAAAAATTAAATTTCCAGTTAAAAGTTGTTGGGTCTATTCATTGTTGTCACTGGCAGAGAGTCTGCAACTTGACAATTCTCCCTTCTAAGGTTTCAGCATAGTGCTGAGGAAGGGCTATTTATGAGGCAAACTTCACACCAAAAGGTGTGAAGTTCAAATTTAAAGGTGTGTGCTCAATTTGTATCAAAAGTTCGACGGCTTAAAACATTTGGCAGACCATTTCTCAGGGCCCATTTGGTTGCTTGGAACTGTTGCATTTGGACAGGCATAAACTTTTCAACCCATGGTATCCTGCAAAAATGTACATCAACAATTACAGCTGACACAGAGCCTAGGTAAAACCAAACCAACCCGAAACGAGAGGTGCACCCAACCTTGTGCAAACTCAGGTTTAAAAGGAATATTTCCTTTAATATCTTGGATTATCCCTGCCATTTATTAGCTGAGCTCTCACCCTAAGTAACCAACTGTTGCATTAATCCAAATGCACCTACTCGAAACCAATAGCCACAAAGCTTTAAGGACAAAGAATGTTACTTACAGCGAGTTGGAAAGGTTTCCCTTTCTCCCTGCCTTTGCTCCTCTGTGACAGCTCCAAAGAGCAAAGGATGCAGTTGCCAGCATACATGGGCAGAGTATCCACATCCCCTCAGCCTATCACAGCCAAGTGCTTTGCATTGAGCACCCAGCGGCAACAGCAGCAGCAGCAGCAGCAGCATCTCCCCCTCCTCCAAAATACAGCTCGCAAAGCAAGCTAGCCCAAAGGCAGGCAGCCCTGGCAGGGGAACGGCCATTGCCCTGGGCTAGCTGAGAAGGGATATGTGTCTGCTTCCATGAGCTCTGCAAACAGGTCCGACAGGGAGCTCTGCTCACATGCTCCTGCTCTGTGTCAGCACATCGCGCCCTGGCTTTTGCTGTATGAGCAAGTGCGGTCAACTGCTCCTGTGGTTTCCAGGGGAAAAGGCCAAACATAGATAGGGTGGAAATACCACTCGGGTGACTGTAAGCTCTGAACATGTGGCAAGCATAACGTCTTCAGATATGCTGCCTCCAACCTGCTCTAGTTTCTCTCTTTCAACACACAAAAACTTCAAAGCAACGGTAAACGTTCCAGACCTGTTTCCTTATTCTATAAGACAAGGTTGACTGGGAGTTCTCCTGCCTGGGTGAAGCCAGCAAACTGCCTGTCATTTTATGGAGTTCAAGTTCCTTTTAAAATCAGCATTTCATAGTTCTGAACAACTTACAGCCAGGAAGTATAGCAGGAGATCAGGGCCAGCCACTGATCCCAGACCAGTCTCTAGTGTGCTGCAGTGTTAGAATCATAGAATCATAGAATGGTTTAGGTTGGAAGGGACCTCAAAGATCATCCAGTTCCAACACCCCTGTGCCATAGGCAGGGACACCTCCCATTAGAAGAGGTTGCTCAAGGCCTCACCCAACCTGGTGACCCAACCTTGAACACCTCCAGGGAGGGAGCAGCCACAACCTTCCTGAGCAACCTGTGCCAATGTCTCACCACCCTTGCTGGAAAGAACTTCCTCCTAACATCCCATTTAAATCTTCTCTGCCAGTTNGGGGCAACCCATTCCAGCCTCTCACCACTCTCATGCTCAACAACTTCCTTCTCACATCCAATCTGAATCTCCCCACCTCCAGCTTTGCTCCATTCCCCCTAGTCCTGTCACTACCTGAGGGCCTCAAAAGTCCCTCCCCAGCTTTTCTGTAGGCCCCCTTCAGATACTGGAAGGCCACAAGAAGGTCACCTGGGAGCCTCCTCTTCTCCAGCTCTCCTCTTCTCCAGCCTTCTCCAACTAACTCTTTCAGTCTGTCCTCACAGCAGAGGTGCTGCAGCCCTCTGAGCATCCTCGTGGCCCTTCTCTGGACACATTCCAGCATGCCCACACCCCTCTTGTAATAGTGGCTCCACAACTGGATGCAGTACTCCAGGTGGGGGTCTCACCAGGGCGGAGTAGAGGGGGAGAATCACCTCCATTGACCTGCTGGCCACACTTCTCCTGATGCAGCACAGAACTTCAATGACTGTTGAAACAGATCCCCCCCCTTTACTGCTACACTCTTTCGAAATTCAAGGCAGTAGCATTTGAGAAGTAACAAATGATCCTAAAAGGTTGAAAGGTCAGGGCTTGCTGGCAAACAACCAACAGATCTTATTATTCACAGCCAACATGAAACAGGCTTCAAGGTGTTTTAGCACACAGAGGTATGTCACCTTGATGATGACATATAATGATGCTGTGCCCATGCAGTAATGAGCAGCAATTTGTTACCATTGCTGAACCCTTTGGTTTGCAAACAAGGATGGGAGAGAGAACATGTTTGAACAGGAGGCTTCAGGGCAGCCCTGGTGAATAAGGCAGACAACGAGTTAGCAGTCACTTTGCAGTCCCACTGCCAGTCGCTGTGCACAGACATGGATCAAAGCAGAGGGAGTTAAACAGTGTGTACCTACTTTTCAAGAGTTTTAAGCTCTCCCATGGTGTGCTGGTTTGAACTAATTGGAGAATTTGAGTGAGAAATCAGACTATAGGCTGAGAAAGGAAAACAGATGATGCTACTTCCCTCAGAGCTCTACTGAGAGAGAAAAAAAAAATTGTTTTAAGAGTTGTAACCCAAATATAGATAAGTCAGATAGTTTCAGACCGCTCTGGGCTGTAGCTCCTCTCCTTGCATGGTTCCTTTGTCTCTGCCTTTTGTAGCTGATTCTCAATAATTCTACTAACTTCTTTCCTGCTGCTAATCCCCCTGCCCCATCTACCTCCACCTATCTGAAGCATCAGCAGGTGGTAAGTTAAGATTGGGGAAAGGGGGAAGGAGGTAGGGGTGGTTAGAAACCCCTCTTAGGGATTTTGATCTCTGGGAGGGCTGTGGTGTTTCTGTATTACCTTTTCACTGTATATATCTGTAAATATCTGTTATACATTGTAAATATCTCCTTGTATATTGAGTATTGCTGTAAATAAAAAGCTTCACTTATTAACTTCCAGTGTTCTGAGTTTAGCCTGGGTTATTTCAAAGGTGAGGGGGGGAGGGGGGCAGGTAACTGCTAAACCACCACACATGGTTATGGAAAGCAGACTAGAAATTAAAAGGCAGCTCTCCTGGGCCTTCAATCCAGTTATGATTAGATGGTTTTATTTTCCAACTTAAAATTTTCACTCACCTGAGCAGCATGACATTCATCTCATCTGGTGTGCCTCTAGTTACTAAATGTAGTCAAGATGTCTTTGTGCTGCACATCACTGAGATCAACATTGTTTGAACAAACCTGGGCTATAATGTGAAAGGCTTTTTTTGACTCAGGTATCAGTTATTGAGAAAAGAACTTGAAACAATCAATTAGGAATCCTGTCCCTGCCCCACTTGCTGGTTTGAGGCAGCCAAAGCACTCTACTCTTATGGAATCAAGCCTACAGAAAAGAGAGAGGTTGTGGTGAGCTGAAAAAGTGTCAACAGAAAAACTGACAGGATGTGAAGAGTCACAGAGCCAGTGAGAGCAGGCTGCAATCACAGCAGGCAGGTGCTTCCAATACTCAGATAGCAGCAGCTTCTGCTGTGAGCTGAAATGATGTGCATGCCTTGGGGTACACACACTGCTGGGCACTTGTCCAGCCACATATTGCTCACAGAAAGAAGTCTCTCAAGGACTGGCCATTGTGAACCTCACAGTAGCTGTGGCTGATTGTAGTGGTTTAGCAGTTCCCTGCCCCCCCACCTTTCATAAACTCCAGCTAAGACTCAGAAAAGACTGGAAGTTAATAAATGAAGCTTCATATTTACAGCAATGCACAATATACAAGCAGATATTTACAAGGTATAACAGATATTTACAGATATATACAATAAAAAGGTAATACAAACACCACAGCCCTCCCAGAGACCAAAATCTCCAAGAGAGGAGTAACCAACCACCCCCTACCACCTTTCCCCCCTTCCCCAGTCTTATCTCACCACCTACTGATGCTGTAGATAAGCTGAAGTAGATCAGTCAGGGGATTAGTAGTAGGAGAAAAGTTGGTAGTTTTACTCTGAATTAGCTACCAAGACAAAGGGAAAGGAGACCATGCAAGAGAAGCAGCCACAGCCAGAATGGACAGAAGCCATCTGCTATCTGATTGTTTTCAGAACAGTTCTCAAAAACAACTTTTTCTTCTTTCTCAGTAACACTTGGTGAAGTGCCACACTGTGGTTACCCCTCTCAGCCAATAGTCTAATTTCTCACTCAAATTCTCCAATTAACTTAGACCAACACACTGATATATGAACAGCTGCCAGGGCTTAAATGTGCTATTGACACTTCACGTCATAAAACCACATTACAGGAATTAGCTTATTAATAGAATAGTCCACTGAGTGGGTGAAAAGGTGAGGCATGAGGAACGAGATGGCCTGAGATACAGAGGGATCATAATGCAGTGCTTGTTCCTGAGTGCATGATTCATTTTGTTCCCTCTTTACAAAGATATCAAGGATCACATAACACCTGGTGCAGAAGATGTTTTGTCACTGGCTGTGATTAATACATCGTGATGAGGACCACACAATGCTTGCAATAAGCTTGGACGAGCATTTGCAGCCAATATAAGCCTGAAATCAATGCGTGGTGTAGAACACATTTTGTCGCTGGCTGCGATTAATGTATTGTGACGAGGACCACACAATGCTTGCAATAAGCCTGGATGAGTGTTTGCAACCAATCTAAGCCTGAAGTCAATGCTTGGTTGTAGAACACATCTTATCACTGGCTGTGATTAATGTGTTATGATGAAGAGCACACAATGCTTGCAATTAAGTCTGGACGAGCATTTGCAACCAGTATAAGTGTTGGGTCATTCTTTATGGGATAAGAACAACATTGGTGTCTCCTCATACAGAGTTGAACTGTCTGAGAAAACAGCAAGTACTGTGGCAGCGGATTCATACTGGGATTCCTTGTCCTTCCTCACTGACTGCTTGGTTGCAAAGGTCTCTTTGACTTCGAGTCCCGATCTAGCGTCAGCACCTTTCTAGAGAAGGCCAATGCCAACCCAGTGGAGAATTCATGCTTAGTATAGCACAGCAGTGTTATAGAATCATAGAATCATTGAATCGTTTAGGTTGGAAGAGATCTCAAAGATCAGCCAGTTGCAATCCCCCTGTGCCATAGGCAGGGACACCTCCCACTAGATCAGGTCGCTCAAGACCTCATCCAGCCTGGCCTTGAACACCTCCAGGGAGAGAGCAGCCACAACCTCCCTGGGCAACCTGTACCAGTGTCTTGCCAACCTCACTGTGAAGAACTTCCTCCTATCGTCCCTTTCAAATCTCCCCTCTGCCAGTTTGAACCCATTCCCCCTCATCCTGTCATTACAAGACCTTGTGAACAATCCCTCCCCAGCCTTCCTGTAGGTCCCCTTCAGATACTGGAAAGTTACTATAAGGTCTCCTCGAAGACTTCTCTTCTCCAGGCTGAAAATCCCCAACTCTCTCAGCCTGTCCTCATAGCAGAGGTGCTCCAGCCCTCTGATCATCTTTGTGACCCTCCTCTGGACTCTCTCCAGCAGTTCCATGTCCTTCCTGTGCTGGGGGCAGAAGGAGTACTGCACACAGTACTGCAGGTGGGGTCTGACAAGTGCAGAGTAATGGGGCAGAATCCCCTCCCTTGCCCTGCTGCCCACAGCTTCTCTTGCTGCAGCCCAGCACACAGTTGCTGTCTGGGCTGTGTGTGCACACTGTTGGCTCATGTTGAGCTTCTCATCCACCCACACCCCCAGGTCCTTTTCCTCAGGGCTGCTCTCCAGCCACTCACCACCCAGCCTGGAGTTGTGCTTGGGATTGCACCAACCCAGGTGCAGGACCTTACACTTGGCCTTGTTGAATTTCATGAGGTTGGCCTGGGCACACCTCTTCTGCCTGTCCAAGTCCCTCTGGTTCTATGATTCTATGTCATCACCCCTGTAACAAAACAGCCAAATGCCCTGCTGGCATTGTGACATGACTATCTGACCACCAAGCCTTGCTGCCAGGATGTGGTGACACCCGTTATGGAGTAGGAAAGCTAACAGCACATGAGATATTGCCCATAAAATCTAGCAGCTACAAGTCCTGCTGCTGCACAGCAAAGCCTGTTATTGCCTAGAGGTCTGGGATACATCCACCCTTGTCTTCTAGCTCCAAAAATGGAGTGACTTATATTCTTTTCGGCAAAGTTTTAGTCCAGATTATGAGTCCAGAGAAGGGCCACGAGGATGATCAGAGGGCTGGATTACCTCTCCTATGAGGACAGACTGAAGGAGTTGGGTGTATTGGGTTGAAGCTAGCTACCACTAAGCCCAAAAGCCCAATAAATACTCAATCTGATTTGGAAGTAAAAAAAAAAAAAAAACCAACAAAAAATTTTAACAATAAATAGGAGGTGAAGGGTTTTTTTTACAGAAGGTAGGGGAATAAAGGAGAAACCAGAATGCAGAATATAGAATCATAGAATGGTTTAGGTTGGAAGAGACCTCAAAGATCATCCAGTTCCACCCCCCTGCCACAGGCAGGGACACCTCCCACTAGATCAAGTTGCTCAGAAATATGGGAGAATAAGGAAAAATTACAGAAGCTGGGGAGAAGCGGGGAAAAGGGGAACAAAATACAAATACAACTTGCGGAAGGCAATTGAGTCCAAATGCTGAGATGGATGGTTTTGATGTTGGATGAAGGCAGGATGTAGGAATTTGATGGTGAAAAGCAGTTAGCCCAAGCTCCAAATAAAAATGGTGGTACTCTCCAGGTAGTCTGGCAGCAGAGAGCAGCAGAGGCAGTCAGGATGAGAAGAGAGAGAGAAGACAAGTTGTCTCCCCTTTTATAGTAAAGTCCTTAGCAGGAAGTGGGAGTGGCTAACCATGACACCTGAGGACAGGTCAGACCACCCTTTGGGAGAAGTCAGGGGGTTAAGCCTTTACAATGGGGCTGTTCAGTATGGAGAAGAGGAGGCTCCCAGGTGACCTCCTTGTGCCCTTCAAGGGTCTGAAGGAGGCCTACAGAAAAGCTGAAAAGTCCTTAGCAGGAAGTGGGAGTGGCTAACCATGACACCTGAGGACAGGTCAGACCACCCTTTGGGAGGAGTCAGGGGGTTAAGCCTTTACAACGGGGCTGTTCAGTATGGAGAAGAGGAGGCTCCCAGGTGACCTCCTTGTGCCCTTCAAGGATCTGAAGGGGGCCTACAGAAAAGCTGGGGAGGGACTTGTTAGGCTATCAGGGGGTGACAGGACTAGGGGCAATGGAGCAAAGCTGGAGGTGGGGAGATTCAGATTGGAGGTGAGGAAGAAGTTGTTGAGCATGAGAGTGGTGAGAGGCTGGAATGGGTTGCCCAGGGAGGTGTTTGTGGCCACATCCCTGGAGGTGTTTTCAGCCAGGCTGGCAGAGGCTGTAGGCAGCCTGCTCTAGGGTAGGGTGTCCCTGGGCATGGCAGGGGGGGTTGGAACTGGCTGATCCTTGTGGTCCCTTCCAACCCTGACTAATTCTATGATTCTAGGATTATTGTATCATGCACTGATTATTAACCTGACCTACAGAGGGTCGAGGTGTTTAAAAATCTAAGTCACTAAAGGCTCTAGATAGTAAGAAAGTTACAATGATTGCTGGAAGTTTTGCTTAGCTGAAAGTGTGGTAAGTGATAAAAACCTTGTGCAACAACAAGTTGCACTAAATCTAGAAGCTGCAGATAACAATAAGCTATATTTCATGTCACAATAAATCCCTAATCATAACTACAACCCTGTATCCAGTCCTCATTTTATCAAGGACCCCTAAAGGACTCTGCCTGTTCCTGTAGCACTGGGTGGCACTGGTTGCTGGAAATTTTGCTTAGCTGAGAGTGTGGTAAGTGATAAAAACCTTGTGCAACAACAAGTTGCACTAAATCTAGAAGCTGCAGATAACAATAATCTTTATTTCATGTCACAATAGAGCCCTAACGGTAACTACAACCCTGTATCCAGTCCTCACTCTACCAAAGACCCCTAAAGGACCCTGCCTGTTCCTGTAGCACTGGGTGGCACTGGTTCTGGAAATTTTGCTTAGCTGAGAGTGTGGTAAGTGATAAAAACCTTGTGCAACAACAAGTTGCACTAAATCTAGAAGCTGCAGATAACAATAATCTTTATTTCATGTCACAATAGAGCCCTAACGGTAACTACAACCCTGTATCCAGTCCTCACTCTACCAAAGACCCCTAAAGGACCCTGCCTGTTCCTGTAGCACTGGATGACAGAGCCACCAAGTGTTCACACACCCCATCCTGCCAACTGGGTAAGATTGCCCCATCATTTCCAGCTAGGAGGTAAAACAGCCAGCCAGGAAAGAGAACAGCTTAAGCTGCTGCAGGTAGCTCCACCACCACGCAGCCAGACGGATCCCCACGCAGAACTGACTGCCATCTGCTCTCCTTATGGCACTGCTCACTGCCACACCTCACACAGTCACAGCTTCCACATTATCCCTAGAACAGACAATGTCTCATTTCCAGAGGATTTGCACCCAAGTTGCTAAGACACAGGCTGGGGATAAGGGTGTGTGTGTGAAGATCAAGTTTGTGACCACCTGTGGAAAATGAACATACACAGGTCTATGGAACCTCATGAGATGCATCCCAGAGTCCTGAGAGAATTGGCTGACGTAGTCACCAGGACACTTTCTGTAATGTTTGGAAAGCTGTGCTGGTTTGAGCTAATTGGAGAATTTGAGTGAAAAATCAGACTGTTGGCTGAGAGAGGAAAACACAGGATGGCACTTCACCCAGAGCTTTACTGAGGAAGAAAAAAAAAAAAAAGTTTTAAAAAGGTGTAACCCAAACATAGATAATCAGATGGTTTCAGGCTGCTCTGGCTGTGGCTGCTCTTTGCATGGTTCCTTTGTCTCTCTGCCTTTTGAAGCTGATTCTTAATAATTCTACTAACTCCTTTCCTACTATTAACCCCCCTGCCCGATCTACCTCAGCTTATCTGCAGCATCAACAGGTGGTGAGATAGGATTGGGGAAGGGGGGAAAGGTGGTAGGGGTGGTTGGTTACCCCTCTTGAGGATTTTGATCTCTGAGAGGGCTGTGGTGTTTCTGTATTACCTTTTCATTGTATATATCTGTAAATATCTGTTATAC
>VWZI01020356.1:25071-35663 GCA_013396835.1 Psilopogon haemacephalus | reverse complement strand
AGAACAGAACAGAACAGAACAGAACTGCAAAACCACTGCAAAAGTCCTGGCAGCCAGATGAAGTACCTAGACACTGAAAGAAGCAACACACTACACCCACTTTTAAACAAAGATAAAAATTAGAAGCCTGGGGACCACCTACCCATCACCCTCACTTCTGTGCCTGGGAAGATCACAGGATCACAGGTTCAGGATTAGCTCAAGGCACACAGCAACACATCCACACAGGCTTTGAAAGGCTCCAGAGAAAGAGACTCCACAACCTCTCTGGGCAGCCTGTGCCAGTGCTCTGGGACCGGTACAGTAAAGAAGTTCTCCCTTGTGTTGTGCTGGAACCTCCTGTGCTGCAGCTTCCATCCATTGCTCCTTGGCCCATCCCAGGCAAGTCATCACAGCCAGTCCTCCCCCTCTCCTGACCCTCAGCTCTCAGATATTTATAAACATTGATTAAATCCTCACTTAGTCTTCCCTTCTCCACCCTAAGCAGCCCCAGGTTACTCAGCCTCTCCTCGTCAGGCAGTGCTCCAGTCCCCTAATCATCCTTGTATCCCTCCACTGGAACTAGATGCTCCTTGTGGTCCCTTCCAACCCTGACTGATTCTATGATTCTGTTCTATGATTCTATGATTCTGTTCTATGATTCTATTCTATGATTCTATGATTCTTCATTTCTTTCTTTTCAATAAGACACCAGTCTAAACCTACTCCTATTGCCCACTGAAGTGAAAATCAAGGAAGCTGTGCTGCATCAGCATTTTATGACTTGTGAATGATTTACAAGCAGTTAATATTTTACACTGGCTGTTAATTTTTTTTTCCTTAGTGTGTGTATTCAGCATGTAAAAATCACAGTAACCTGTCATCAAAGTTATTATCTGTTTCCTACATCTTGCACAACAATAAACTCATCCCACCCCAGGTCCGTAGTCTACATGTTCTTCAGAAATGCAGAAGTAAGTAATCAATTAATCTACTATATAAAGATGAAAGCTTAAGTCTAGATTCTTCAGTTGCATGTACAATGCACATCAAGCATATTCCAAGCCTAAATAAAGGAAATAACTGTCCCAGTATGGGGTGAAAATATCCCAGAATTGGTCCAACCCCCGGGCTCTCTCCTCCCCCTACCGTCCAAGGTCCGGTAGGAGTTGAGGGGGTGGGGGCACCCCACGTGGCCCCCCCCGGAGCCAGGGATGCCCTGGGCAGCACGCAGGCGNTTTCCCTATTTCGGGCTAAGTCGGTTTTCCCTTCTTCCCCCCACTTCGGGTTCGGAAGAAGCGTGTATTCCGCCCCCCTCGTGCCTCGCGAGCATTTTGTAGGCACGTCGGGATCTATTTTTGCATGTAACCTCTCTGTTTTCCCCAGTTCTGGTTGTTAAACTGTTGCACCTGACGTTTGAGCAACGCGTTCGTCTATTTCTGCCGACCGAAACCTAAAAGAACCGGCGAGGGGAGCACTAGGACCCCCTCACCCACGGGATACTGCATTTAATTAGTGCTATCCCGTGACAATAACTTAATGCAATGTTTAACAAGGGATTAATTACACAACCTCCTTACAAAGGCAGACACTGCCCTGAGGAGGCTCAGGGGTGACCTCACTGCTGTCTACAATTACCTGAAGGGAGGTTGTAGCTAGGTTGGGGTTGGTCTCTTTTCCCAGAAAACCAGCGACAGAATGAGGGGACACAGTCTCAAGTTGTGCCAGGGCAGGTTCAGGCTGGATATCAGGAGAACGTTCTTGCCAGACAGAGTGATTGGCATTGGAATGGGCTGCCCAGGGAGGTGGTGGAGTCACTGTCCCTGAAGGTGTTCAAGCAAAGCCTGGATGGGGCACTTAGTGCCATGGTCTGGTTGATTTGCCATGGCTGGGTGCTAGGTTGGCCTGGATGATCTTGGAGGTCTCTTCCAACCTGGCTGATTCTATGATTCTATTTACTTTTTTAAAACCCATGAGAAACAATGTTATCTACTCAGAGGACACTTTAAAAAACTAGCTGGTTTCTAACCAACCAGGATAGCAAGCTGACATTAAAAGCCCAACAGTATTTCTAGATCCTCAAGACATTACCCTTCAGCTCTGAAGCTTGCAGCTCTACTGGGTCCTGTTGCTGCTACCCAGGAAGACAAGCTGTGAAACCATGATGACAAGGTGACCAGAAGCATCCTCAGCTAGCGTGTGGAATAAGGGATCCAGAACATGTGTTGAGACTCAAAACATTTGCTATGGCTCTGCCTGTTGAATTTGGAAGAGAGACAGGTGGAGCTGTGGAGTCTCTTATATCCTCATTAGGTGCCTAATTTTTTTTTTTTTTTTTTTGCAGCAAAGATGAGGCTGAGCTGGGAGCATAAAGGCACTGTGCAGTGAAGCTCACAATAATGCACAAATTACAGCAGGGGACATAACTTCTGTAGTCACAGCCCAGCTACACTCAGTCATCCAGCACTACTCATTTCATATCTCACAGAATCACAGAAAACATCCAGTTGGAAGAGTCCTCAAAGGTCATCCAGTCCAACCCTTGACCTAGCACTGAAAGGTCAACACTAAACCATGTCCCTAAGCACCAGATCCATACATTGCTTAAACACCTCCAGGAACAGTAACTCCCCTGCTGCACAAAGTAGTGTGCTAATCAGAATGGAATAGAAAGAAAGATGTCTGCAAGATAGCTTACCCAGAGGATGCCATTAAAAAACAGTCACCTCCTCCTAAATCATTTGCATTCATTCTTCCTCCTTCCCTTTAAAGGGCCAGCATAGAATGGGACAGTCCAAGCCCCACTGAAAGACCAGTTCCTTCATGGGTCTGTCTGAGATGAAAAGCTGTCTGCTAGCCACCTCCCACCACATGCTGGAATTTCACAGAATCATAGAATCAGTCAGGGTTGGAAGAGACCACAAGGATCAGCTACTTCCAACCCCCTGCCATGGGCAGGGACACCCTACCCTAGATCAGGCTGCCCACAGCCTCTGCCAGCCTGGCTGCAAACACCTCCAGGGATGTGGCCCCAACCACCTCCCTGGACAAACCATTCCAGGCTCTCACCACTCTCATGCTCAACAACTTCCTCTTCACATCCAGTCTGAGTCTCCCCACCTCCAGCTTTGCTCCATTCTCCCTAGTCCTGTCACTACCTGAGAGCCTAACAAGTCCCTCCTCAGGTTTTTTGTAGGTTCCCTTCAGACACTGGAAAGCCACAATAAGGTCAGCCGCCTTCAACCTGTACAGTGTACCTGGAAATGGTTATTGACATTGAAATTCATACACCTGGCTCTAAGAGCAGCTGGGTTGTTTCTGATTTTCTGAGCTCAGGTTGTTTTTAAAAGCAGAAAGTGCCATATGTAGTATTTCTGCAATTTCCCAGCTCGCTTTTTACACAAACAAGTAGTCATAGTAATGATGTTTGCTTCCTCCTTTTTTGTATTAACTGCACCCACACTGTCATATGCCAAAGAAAAGAAAAATCTATAAACTTTTTTTTTTTTTAATTTAAATAAACCCATTAGTAGCAGCACAAGTGAATGCAAATGAAAGCAAAACCTTGGGAAGTATTACAAGCAACCTACCAGTAGCATTTCCTGCTGCCTTCCTAAACAATACACTTCAGTTTATTATTCTTTGTCTCTTTGCCATAATTTTTAGCCCATTACTTTACATCTTGTGCAGCAAACAGGACAAGGTTATTCCCTTCCTTTTTGTAGCATCCTTCTATGAGTTTTAAGATGCTGCTCTACCCTTTGAACTCCAACATACATGATGGTGTTGCTAACAGCAGGGCTTGATGCTGCCCTAGTAGTCAGACAGTAGGCACTACTTGGTATATACTTAGTTGGAAGAGACCTCCAAGATCATCCAGTCCAACCTAGCACCCAGCCCTAGCCAGTCAACTAGACCACAGCACTAACTGCCCCATCCAGTCTTTTCTTGAACACCTCCATGGACAGTGACTCCACCACCTCCCTGGGCAGCCCATTCCAGTGCCAATCACTCTCTCAGGGAAGAGCTTCCTGCTAATATCCAGCCTATAGCCTCCTCTGGCACAACTTGAGACTGTGTCCCCTCCTTCTGTTGCTGGCTGCTCACCATATGAAATGCCAATGCCCCACTGGCACCTACCCACACAGGAAATTGTAATGTCAGGGATACCACCCCAGTGCTTGTATAGCAAACAAAACCTCTACAAGAGGACAAACACCATATGACACATTCGTACTCAACCTAACTTACACGAACTAAGCTAAACTGAGTTTTCAAGCAACTAAGAACTTACTTTCTGACCAAATTTGGAAAGGTTAATAACATTCCTCTGTCAGCTGGTATTGGGGCCAGACTCTTTTCAGTGGTGCCCAGTGATAGCATGAGTGGCAGAAACAGAAATTCCACTTAAGCATGAGGAAAAACTTACATAATTCAAAGGTGATGGAGCACTGGAACATGCTGCTCAGAGGGGCTGTAAAGTCACCTTCTACTGGAGACTTTCAAAACCTGTCCAGACATGTTTCTGTGTAACCTGATCCAGACAAACCTCCTTCAGCAGGGAGATCAGACTAGACGATCCCCCAGGAGTCTCTTCCAACCTCTGCCATTCTGTGAGCCTCTGATTCCATTCTGACACGGCCCAGTATGCCAACACCCAGCAGCACTGACATCCCTCCAGCCTGCTTCACTTCACCAGCAGTGCCCTCTAGTCAGTTTGCAGAAGCAGCGACATCAAAAGAGATGCTTTTTTCAAAAGGCTGTGAATTGCAAAGTTTTCATACCAAAACATTTCATAAGTTCTTGACTATCTGAACAAAGTTTGCTTCAGCATATTAACAGAGTCACATTGAGCCTCTCAGGCTGCATTTCTGAATGCTCACTAAATACTACTTCACAAGTTATGTGCACTTGTTGGAGCAGATTATTTGGTGACAGTACAGAGGTAACTTCTCTTTCAGGCACCAGTGAGTTTATCCTTACCTCTTTGGAGATTTCACACCTCTATTTGGCTGCTTTGTAAAGTGGTAGTTTCTGTAGGTCCTTCATTTCCTCCTATCCTGCGCAGGTCAGGAAGCAGCTAAGGAATGTTAAGAACTTTCTAACACTTTTCCACAGTAACTATCAGGCAAAACCAAGCTGCCCCTGAAGCCCTGCACATTCTCATTAATGATTAACCACACAAAGCTGGATAAGCATTAGCTTTATCAGTCACTCTTCTCCAGGTGGGGAAAAGAAGGGAACTTAATGAATTCATTCTGTGGCAGTTCACAGGTGTTGGGGACTGTGACATGAGACGTTTCACAGACTCAGAGAGACTCAAGGTAAAATACATTAGGTGCCAATGAGACTTAAAATACAGAGAACCAAGAGCCTCAGCAGATCCTGAGGCTGTCCCATCTCAAGTACAACTCCAGGCTGAGTGGGGAATGGCTGAGAGCAGCCCTGAGGAACAGGACCTGGGGGTCTGGGTGGATGAAAAGCTCAACATGAGCCTGCAGTGTGCACACACAGCCCAGACAGCAACTGTGTGCTGGGCTGCAGCAAGAGCAGCTGTGGGCAGCAGGGCAAGGGAGGGGATTCTGCCCCTTTGCTCTGCTCTCCTCACACCCCACCTGCAGCACTGTGTGCAGCTCTGCAGCCCCCAGCACAAGAAGGACATGGAAGTGTTGGAGTCAGTGCAGAGGAAGCCACCAAGATGCTGAGTGGGCTGCAGTAGCTCTGCTATGAGGACAGGCTGAGAAACCTGGGGCTCTGCAGCCTGGAGAAGAGAAGGCTTCGAAGAGACTTTATAGTAGCCTTCCAGTATCTGAAGGGGCCTAGAGGAAGGCTGGAGAGGGACTATTGACAAGGTCTTGTAATGACAGGATGAGGAGGAATGGGTTTAAAGTGTCAGAGGGGAGATTGAAACTGGATGTTAGGAGGAAGTTCTTTGCAGTGAGGGTGGTGAGACACTGGCACAGGTTGCCCAGGGAGGTTGTGGCTGCTCCCTCCCTGGATGTGTTCAAGGCCAGGCTGGATGAGGCCTTGAGTGACCTGTTCTAGTGGGAGGTGTCCCTGCCTATGGCACAGGGGGTTGGAACTGGATGAGCTTTGAGGTCTCTTCCAACCTAAACCATTCTATGATTCTAAGATACTGTCTCTCCCTGATTTGAAGACAGAGAATTACACTAACCAAAAAGTTGACATGACAAAGATGTCTGGCAGTTTATGGAAAGCAAGTGGGACAATTAAGGACATCCCAATGCAGACCCTCTGCATGCCGGGGCCTGGTTGCATCTTGATGCCTCAGCCTCAGTGGCACTGCTGACAGGCTCACAGGCTCACGGGTTGTCAGGGGTTGGAAAAGACCCAAAGAGATCATCAAGTCCAACCCCTCCTGCCAGAGCAGGACCAGACAATCTAGCTCAAGGCACACAGGAACACATCCTGACAGGCTTGGAAAGGCTCCAGAGAAGGAGACTCCACAACCTCTCTCGGCAGCCTGTGCCAGTGCTCTGGGACCCTTCCAGTCAAGAAGTTCCCCCTTGTGTTGAGCTGCAACCTCCTGTGCTGCAGCTTCCATCCATTGCTCCTTGTCCTATCCCAGGAAGCAGTGAGCAGAGCCTGTGCCCCCCCTCTCCTGACCCCCAGCCCTCAGATATTTATAAACATTTATTAAATCCTCACTCAGTGTTCCCTTCTCCACACTAAGCAGCCCCAGGTCCCTCAGCCTCTCCTCATCAAGCAGTGCTGCAGTCCCCTTAGCATCCTTGTAGCCCACTGGACCCTCTCCAGCAGGTCCCTGTCCCTCTTCAACTGGGCAGCCCAAAACTGAAGGCAGTTCTCAAGATGAGGTCTCAGCAGGGCTGAGTAGAGGGGCAGGAGAACCTCCCTTGATCTGCTGGACACACTCTTCTTAACGCACCCCAGGATCCCATTGGCCTTCTTGGCCACAAGGCCACATTGCTGTGCCATGGATGTTCTCCACCAGCACTCCCAGGTCCCTCTCCACAGGGCTGCTCTCCAGCAGTCACCTCCCAACCTGTACTGCTGCAATTTCTTCTTCCTCCCCAGGTGCAGGACTCTGCACTTGTCCTTGTTGAACCTCATTTGGTTCCTCTGTGCCCAGCTCTGTCTGTGCAGGTCTCTCTGGATGGCCTCACAGCCTGCAGCTGGATCAGCCAAGCCTCTCAGCTTGGCGTCCTCAGCAAACCTGCTGAGCAGACTCTGTCCCCTGGTGTAGAGGTGAAGCCCTTAGGCTAGCCAAGCTGCGGCGTGGTCCCTTCGGCGGGGCTCGGCCAGGCTCTGGCCGCGGCTGTGGGGCTCGGCCCCGGCGCAGGCAGCACTGCCAAGCCCCTCAGCCTGCTCCGCCATCGGCAGCGAGCTCCTCCCGGCAGCCTGGGGCGCACCCGAGCTGAACGCAGACCTGCTTCACCGGAGGCGCGGCCCTGCTCGGCTGAGGCTGTCAAACAAAGCCAAGCAAGCCAAAGAAAGGCATAGCACGACCCTGAAACCCTCGCACGTTTAACCCAGACCCGGGAGACCCCCACGGCCTCAGGCTCCACCGCCTAGCCCAGCCGTGGCCGCCCTCTGCTGGCCTGGCCCGGCCCGGCCTGGCCGCCGCAGGGCTGCGTGAGCGGGAGAGGGAATGAACCATCTGAGCCTGCCGCTGCCGCGGTGCGGAGCTCTGCTGCCTTCAGCTGTGCCTGAGGCACGGACCAGGCTGCCCTGTGCCGGACATACCCACGGGTGAGGGGCCTGGAGCACAGCCCTGTGAGGAGAGCCTGAGGGAGCCTGCTGAAGAGGAGGCTCAGGGCAGACCTCATTGCTGTCTGCAGCTACCTGAAGGGAGGTTGTAGCCAGCTGGGGTTGGGCTCTGCTCCCGGGCAACCAGAGACAGAAGGAGGGGACACAGTCTCAAGTTGTGCCAGGGAGATCTAAGCTGGATTTTAGGTGGAAGTTGTTACCAGAGAGAGTGATTGGCATTGGAATGGGCTGCCCAGGGAGGTGTTGGAGTCACCATCCCCGGAGGTGTTTGCAGCTAGGCTGGATGAGGCTGTGGGCAGTATCCCCCTTCAGATCCTGGAAGGCCACAAGAAGGTCACCTGGGAGCCTCCTCTTCTCCAGATGCAACAGCCCCAACTCTTTCAGTCTGTCCTCACAGCAGAGGTGCTGCAGCCCTCTGAGCATCCTCGTGGCCCTTCTCTGGACACACTCCAGCATCTCCACATCCCTCTTGTATTGTGGGGCTCCAGAACTGGATGCAGTACTCCAGGTGGGATCTCACCAAGGTGGAGTCTAACTTTTCTGAGCTCTCTGTTCTTAAGTTGTACCTCTGGCTGCAGCTGAGCTGAGCTTCAAGGCTCATAAATTCAGGCTGTATCTTCGAGCTGGCAGCTTGTGTTTGTAATTTCACCTTCCCGTTCCCCAGTTGTGGCATGTATTGGTTCTAGTTAAGCTTCCCAGAGCACAAATAGCCTAACAGAACAATACAATAATAGGATGCCTTCCCCTTGTCATTCCTTTGGAGTGAGAGGAATTGAATGTAGAATGGAAGGGATAAAACACTCAAAGAATAGTCTTGATTGGATTTGGAAGTTAAAAGAAAAAAAAATAGCAATGAAAAGGTATTTTAGGTAAGGGGAGTTAAAAATGTATATATAGGGAAGGGAAACAAAATACAAAATATATATACAACCAGACTGGATGGAAATGGCTGGAGGCAGATTCAGGAGGTGGTTGCTCCCCCAACGTGTTTGGCTGACCACATGGCCAAGGAGGAGCAGGAACCAGGATGCTGCTGGCAGGAGAGGCAGGGAAAAGAGAGAGAGGGTTAGGAAGATCCTCGGTTTTTATAGGAGTCCAAGACAGGGAAGTGGGAGTGGGCTAACCACTGCACCTGGGGTCAGGTTCAGACCAGCCCCAGGGAGGAGTCAGGATGACCTGGGGTCAGGTTCAGACCACCCCCAGGGAGGAGTCAGGATGACCTGGGATCAGGTTCAGACCACCTCCAGGAGGAGTCAGGATGACCTGGGATCAGGTCCAGACCACCCCCAGGGAAGAGTCAGGATGATCTGGGATCAGGTTCAGACCACCCCCAGGGAAGAGTCAGGATGTTCTGGGATCAGGTTCAGACCACCCCCAGGAAAGAGTCAGGATGATCTGGGATCAGGTTCAGACCACCCCCAGGGAAGAGTCAGGATGATCTAGGATCAGGTTCAGACCACTCCCCAGGAGGGGTTAACCCTTGACATGGCAACAAAATCTTGCAGCCAACAGAAGGAAAACTCTTTTTTATAGCAAAGCATACAAACCTGGGTAACCAAGAAGAGTTGCTAATCACAGCTCTGTGCCTCTCAGTGAACAGATCTTTCTTGCCAAAACGCCTGCTGGCACCTGTGCAAAGTGATGAACAATTAGAGCAGAATGTCTTTGGGCTAAAAGTTTGCAGTGCAAATGTTGCATGGACTGATTTATTTTGAAGTCTCAGGTGTGACTAACCGCAATATCTAATGAAAATCACACAGCTCTTGGACGCTGGTGTGGTTGTATTAGGTTTTGAGATGCTAATTGGACTGTGCTTCAAGTGAAGGAAGGGAGGAATTAAGATTTAGCATGCAGAAGCAACCCGAATTAAGGCATTGTGGCTATTTCATAGTAAGGTCTCTCTTTGGTCCACCTGCCGATTCTGCTACTTAGGTTTGCAAGATAAATAATGCCCAAGACACAAATGACATTAACAAACCAGATTAAAGCACCACTAAATTGGCAATAGCATAAACCCAAAGTCATCTAGTATGACTTGCTGGAAGGGAAGTGACTCATCTGGTGATGTTCCTCTCATCTGGTTTTGCAGGAACAGGCTGAAGCAGCGAGTTGATGTTAAAGCAAACTGAGCTTTATGGTTCTGCGTATCAGGATAGAAGTGCTGCAGCCACGTGCTGTAGAACAGTGCTCTAATACAAGTGTACTCATAGCTTCAGATGCACTGAAGCTGTTCTGCAAGCTCAACTTGATGCTAGAAGGATGCACCTGGGATCTGACATTACGTCTTGCAACTCATCTAAAAGCAGCACATACCTTCTATCTGTACCATATGCCGACGTCTGAGCCAGACTGCTCCGTGCTGGTGTCATTCTGACACCACAGATACCTACTGTTAACATCTAGAGACAGATTCTACAGGTGTGATTTTTGCACTGGCCACTGTTGGGGGCAGTTTGGACAAAAAGGCTGTGCTGGTTTGAGCTAATTGGAGAATTTGAGTGAGAAATTAGACTATTGGCTGAGAGAGGTAAACACAGTATGGCACTTCACCGAGTTTTACTAAGAGAGAAAAAAAGAAAAGTTGTTTTTAAGAACTGCTCTGAAAACAATCAGCAGGTGGCTTCTGTCCGTTCTGGCTGTGGCTGCTTCTCTTGCACGATCTCCTCTGTCTTGGTAGCTAATTCAGAGTAAAATTACTAACTCCTTTCTACCACTAATCCCTCTGACTGATCTACTTCAGCTTATCTGCAGCATCAACAGGTGGTGAGATAAGACTGGGGAAGGGGGGAAAGATGGTAGGGGGGTGGTTGGTTACCCTCTCTTGGGGATTTTGGTCTCTGGGAGGGCTGTGGTGTTTCTGTATT
>VWZI01020355.1:8954-19177 GCA_013396835.1 Psilopogon haemacephalus | reverse complement strand
CAAAGGTCAGCAGCTCTGCCAAATGCTGGTGCAGAAGCTTCCTGTACCTTGCATTTATGGGAATACCTAAAGCTTGCAGACTGTCAGGACCTTGGAACAGCCTCTCATGCCTCATCTTTCTGTGCTGGGACCTTCACATCTTCAGCAGTATGAGTGGGACTTGGTACTACTGCAGGGCTCATCTCTAAGGGCTATGAGCTCCATAGCTCTAAACAATGCTGAACTGAATGGTAGAAGCAGGAGTCCCTGCCTGAGATAGCAGCCAGCAGACACCTGAAGGCCATGTCAGGGAGGTGCCAGGCAGGAGGCAGAATGGGCACCCTCTGCATATCAGTGGGATGAGAGCTTTAAATTCCCTCTAGCAGCTTAGACAGGACCTGCTAAGCTGTGTTGGAAATGGGAGCCTAGAGACAGCTGAGATCCCTCTGGTGCCAGAAGGGTGAAGAGAGATGCAGAGGGAGATGGATGGAAGAGGAGAGAAAAGAAGGAGAAGGTGTCTGAGGTCTCTCTCCTCTCTTCTGCCCAGCATTAGAATCTTGAGCCAAGGAGTGCAAAGCCACAAGACTGAGATGAATTTCCCCAGAGGGACCTGCTAAGGCTGTTCAGAGTTTGCTGGGCAGAAGAAGCAAGAGGCAGTGAGGAGCAGCCAGGACTTACCCAGCCCTTGCCCCAGGAAGGCAGTGAGGATGAGGTATGCGAGGTGCATGTCGAGCCCAAGCTGCCTGTGTGTGGAGTGAGAGTCAGAAAAGCACCTCCCAGCCGCCAGACACCTGCCGGAAATGACTCTGCTGGGGGAAGGAGAGGGCAAGAGAAATGATCTCTTCTGGCTGGGACTGAAAAGCTCCTTCTGGGGCTCTTCCTTCTTCAGCAGCAGTCCCTGGGGCTCCCTCAGCCAAGGGCATTCTGCACATCTGCACAGTGAGGGTCCCTGGGGACTCTCTCCACACCTACAGGCAGATGAGGACTTCTGCATTTCTACTAAGAGCAGAAATGGAGTCATAGGTCTCAACAGGCCACCAAGAATAGAAACTCCTCAATGTCTCTGTGCCTGCTGTGCAGTGCTCCCACACCTTCACAAAGTGTTTTCTGTTGCTCAGAATGAATCTTCTCTTGCCCAGATCCCCTTGCCCAGTCACTGGGTGCCATGGAGCAGAGCCTGGCTCTGCCTTCTGCACAGCCTGCCCTCAGGCTGCCCCTTAAACCATCCCAGCCCTCCCAGTCCACCATCTGAGAGCTGTTCCAGTCCCCTCATCACCCAGACACATCCTTTGCTGTTGCTGCCAGTAAGCAGACAGCTGCAATGAGCACCTTTGGATTGAAGCAGGTTAAGTGACATGGACACCCCCAACAAAGCACTCTTGAGTCTGCTCCTAGGTGGAGACATGAAAGGCAGGCAGACAGCCCTTGAAGCTGGACTGAGAACATTGCCCATATGTTGCCTGCTGGGTCTTGCTCACAATTTGAGGCTTTTGCTGATCCCCATATCCAGGACTCCCTGGACATTTTGCCTTCACAAGTTGCTTTATTTGGGTAGAAAACCTCAGGAGCTCTCATGTGTCCTACCAAGAAACTCTTTCTCCAGCAGTAGAGCACTGAGAGGTAAGAGCTGGACAAGCAGCTGGGATACTTCTCCTTAGCACTCACTGCTGTGGCCTGCTTGAACATCTCTGTCATTGCCACCAGCCACACACAGCTCCACAGGCACTGGCTGAAGCCCACAACCTCTGCCTAGAGGTCTCCTTCCAGCCCTCTCTCACCACAGATTTGCAGCCCCTTGGGGGCAGCCCAGCCCATCTGTGACTCCCTCACTGAGAACCTGGAGCCCTTCAGGCTGTGCTCAGGGTGTGCAACCCACACTTCTGACCTGTCTCCTGGGTCTCATCTCCAAGTTTCTGAGTCTTGTCAAACAGGCTTGGGCTGCCAATATTGGATCACTCTGGAGAGTGCAGGAAAGTGCTTGTGAGCTCAGCACCCTCTTCTCCTGTCTGTGTGGGGCTGTAACTCCTGACTGCATGGGATGACTTTGCAGCAGGCTGCAGCTTGAGTACTGTGTTCAGTTTGGGGCAACACAGTATGAGAGAGACATGGAGGTGCTGGAGCATGTCCAGAGAAGGGCAACAAAGCTGGTGAATAGGAGGGGCTGAGGGAGCTGAGGTTGTTTGTTCTGAAGAAAAGGAAGCTGAGGGGAGACCTTCTGGCTCTCTACAGCTCCCTGAATGGAGACTGGAGCTAGGTGGGGCTTGGTCTCTTCTGCCAAGTCACAACTGATGGGGCAAGAGGAAATGGCCTCAGTTTACACCAGGGGAGACATAGGTTGGACATCACCAAAACTCCTGTACTGAAAGGGTTCCCAAAGCCTGGCACAGGATGCCCAGGGAAGCAGTTGAATCAGCATCCTTGGATATAGAGCAAAGGCATCTGGAGATGATGCTCAAGGCCATGGTGCAGGAGTGTCCCCGGCAGAGTTAGCTCATGGGCAGACTTGATGGCCTCGGAGGCCTCTTCCAACCATGGTGAGTCCACGGGCTCCTGCATCTGGGGGCTTCTACCTGCCAGCACCCGCTGGTGCTTTCCTCGCCGCGGAGCTTGCAGCCCCTCCTGGCTGCCCCCAGCCGCTGCGGTGCTCTTGCTGGGGCCAGAGGCGCTCGCTTGGGGGGGTCTGCAGCGGCCCCTGGCGGGCGCGCCCGGGACTGTCCCCGCGGCCCTGGCCCACTCGCGGCGGTTCATGCCCGGGTGCAGCCCTGGCTCCTCTCGCCGTGTCCCCCAGGGCACAGCAATACACCGCCGCGTCGCTGAGCCGGGGCCGGGCAAGCCACAGGCTGCAGGAGCGGCGATCTGCCGCCACCGACAGCCGCCCGGGGAGGGACTGCAGCTCCTGCGAGCCGTGGAACACTCCCGCGAGGAAGGTGGGACCTTGTCCCGGCAGCTGCCGGTACCAGTAAATGATCTGGTGTGACTGGATGCTGGGGTGTGAGCAGGTGATGGAGATGCCTGTGCCCTCGGTGGTGTTTGCCGACGGTTCTTGCTGCACCTGGGCTCTGGCTGCAGCCGCTGCTGGGAAAGAGAAGAAGAAATACCAAAGGTCATCCAAGGCCACCCAGCTCTGATGGCTCTTCTGGCACACAAAGTCAGGAGCAGAGGCAGTCAGACAGGAGAGGAGGAGAGGCAGGCACCTGTGAACAGGGATGAAGTGATCCTGGAGTGGGTGTGCAGAGGCAGGGCAGAAGCCTGGGAGGGAATCCAAAAGCGAATCGAGAGAATGAGCACGCAGGTGCATGGACGTGTGGAGGGTGAGAAGCAGAGGAGACAGGAGAGTTGTGTGCAGGCAGGGCTGGAGGGGTGGATCGCCAAAGAAAACAAATGCTGAGAGCTCGGGGGAAGGAGAGGACGCTTGGAAAGGCAGAGGTAGGTGCGAGCAGGCTCCTGCTGACAGAGACGGTGGCAAAATGGAGAGAGGGATGGAAGAGGACTTTGAAATGGGAGAGGGTAAGAGGTAAAGTCCTTGTGGATCTCCCTGTCCCAGCCCCGCCGCAAACCCTCACCCAGCAGCAGCACTGCCGCCAGCGCCCGCAGCGCTGCGCTCCGGCACCGCCGCATCTAAGCGCTCTGCCGCCCGCACCTCGCCGCTCCCTGCCAGCGCAAACTCTGCTCCGGTACCACCTCCTCCTCCCCTCCGCCACCTCCTCCTGCCCTCCCCCGCCTCCTCCCCTCCGCCGCCAGCTCCGCCCCGGCCCTGGGCTCTGCTTTCGGGTCCTGGCCCGGGGCTGGCAGCGCTCGGGAGCTCTGTGGGGCCGCTTGGGTGGCTCCTGCCAAAAGGTCTCTCCCCGCCCTCCAGCAAGGGGCAGCCTGCCAAACGCCAGCTGCATCCTGCCCCAGCAGCCGAGCTTTGTCCCAGGCCATGGAACAGCTTCCCCATGCTGGCTTCCAGCTGCGGGGCTGAGAGCAACGGCCCCTGGCTCCCTGTGGATCGGGTGAGGATGCCCAGAGCCTCCCTTCTGCTGCCCCTGCACTGCCAGCACCGTGCCCCAAAGTGGTGCTGAAGCAGAGGGAGGGCTGAGGACAAATGTGCCCCTGGGCAGGTAGGACTCAGGAAGAGAGGGACAGAATGAGAATCAGAGGGTCAGAAGGTAGGTGAAAAGGGAGCACCAGAGGTCACCTAGATCAGCTCCCTGCTTGAAAGAGTTCTCTCTAGATCAGGTCGATCCTGGATAGAGAGTGCAGAAACTGCCAGGGAAATCCCTTCTTGGACTTATTACTGCTCTTACTCTGCTGCTTAGCTGGAGCTGTGTTCCAGCAGCTGCTTATTGCCTCTGCTCCACTCACTGAGCACTGCACTTCCATGGCCTGGTCCATCTCTCTTTCCTTGAACAGGTAGCTCCTGTTCCTGATGGAGATTCCTGTGTACCAGCTGGGCTTTGCACCATGGTCACAACTCTGACCCTGCAGTCCAGCCAGTTCTCCACCCATCTTGTCATCTCCTCACTGAAGCCATTCACAGGCTGTCCCTGTGTGCCATAAGATGAGCCAGTGGGGAAGGAGACAGCCTGGTTAACACCTTCTTTGCCTCAGTCTTTAACAAAAGATACTATACCCAGAGCAACTGGCCCCTTGAACTGGTGGATAAGGATGGGGAGCAGAATATCACTCCTGTAATCCAGGAGGAAGTATTTAGTGACCTCCTGTGCCACTCAGATCTTAACAAGTCTATGGTTCTTGATGGGAGTCACCCTATAGTGCTTAGGGAGCTGCCACAAGAGCTGGCATGGCTGCTCTCCATCATCTGTCACCAATCCTGGCTACAGGGGGGGTCCCAGCTGACTGGAGGTGGGCCAATGTGATGCCCATCCACAAGGAGGGCTGGAAGGAGGATCCAGAAAACTACAGTCCTGTCAGCCTGACTTCAGTACCTGGCAAGGTTATGGAGCAGCTCATCCTGACTGCCATTGAGCAGCATTTACAAGGAAAGCAGGGAATGAGGCCCAGGCAACATAGGCTCAGGAAAGGAAGGTCCTGCCTAACCAACCTGGTGGCATTCTATGACTGGGGGACCTGCCTGAAAGACAGAGGAGGGCTGTGGGTGTGCTCTGCCTGGATGTCAGCAAAGCCTTTGACACAGCCTCCCACAGCATCCTTCTGGCAAAGCTGGCAGCCCATGGCCTGGCCAGGTGCAGCCTTTGCTGGGTTGAACACTGTCTGGGTGAGTTGGCATACAGAGTGGCTGTGCATGGGGCAGCACCCAGCTGGTGTCTGGTGAGCAGTGGTGTCCCCGGGGATCAGTGCTGGGCCCAGATCTGTTCAACATCTTTATGGGTGACCTGGATGAGGGGATAGAGCCTGCCCTCAGTAAATTTGCAGATGACACCAATATAAGAGGGAGTTGATCTACTGGAGGGTAGGGAGATGCTGCAGAGGGACCTGGCTGGGCTGGGGCCGATGGGATGAGATTTGACAGGACCAATTGCAGGATCCTACACTTTGGCCACAATAACCCCATGCAGCTACAGACTTGCGGGTGAGTGGCAGGCGGACATTCAGAAGGAGAGATGGGCTTAGAAAATTGACTCCCTGTGCACAGCCCTTGGCAGGAAGAAAGTATCTCCTGGACACCCCTGTGGCACAGCAGTTGACTTTTGAGGGTGTGGTCCCTTGGGACTGTGAGAATTCCCTTGCTGGGCACTCAGACTGAGATTCTGGTGTGGGCCTTTAAGGTCCCTGTGTCCTCAGGACCACAGGTGACCTGTGTGTCACCAATTCTATGTCTTTCCTAGGCAAGCCATGAGGTCTGTCTTCCCACTCCCATCCACTCAGGGATGGCCAGCACATGGTTGGCAGGATTCCTCAGACTTTCTCCTTGCCCATGAAGCAATTCCCATCCTTTTCAGCTGTCCAGCAGCTGTCCCCTGACGTGGAGAGGCAGGAGTGGGACAGGCAGCCATGGTCAGGCACTCCCAGAGTTGTGAAACTGAATTAAAATAAGAGTCGAGACTGGAGTGGAACCATCCTCAGTGGGGCTGGAACTGTCAGCAGCAGAGCAGGAGCATTGCAAGGGTAGGAAAAGGAGGCCTCAGGAGACAGGAGGTGCATTGTGGTGCCTCTTCCCTGGAAACACCTCCAGCAGCCTGGGGCCATCACCATTCAGCTACACTCAGGCTCCTTCCACACTTGGGAATCTGTTGCTCTGTGGTGCTCATGCAGTGACCAATGGAGAGTGTCTCTGCCATGAGCACCTCATGTCCTTGTGCTGAGGGACACACACAGGCTCATGGACATCCCTGTGGAATTCCATACAACTTTGTGCTCTTACCTGCGCCCACAAAGCTGCTCCCAAGTGCACACAAGGCAAGAACACAGATAGCAGCACCATGAACCATGGACTCTGCTGAAGACTCCTGAGGCTGGGGAGCATTAGGCAGGATGGGGTCAGATCTGAGCAGGACAAGGCACAGAACTGAGGAGGCCACAAGTGACCACTGGGGTGAGCTGAAAAGGGAGTAAAAGAAAAGAACATGACAGGTCCTCATGCACAGGACCCCACTTCAAAAAGCCCCAAGAGAATGACCCAGGCTGACATCACTGCTCTGACCTGGACCCCTCCAGCTCGCAAAATGCACATGGCTACACTCAGCTGCAAGACAAAGTCCTGCTGCACACAGGGGCTTTGTGAATAACAGACTGCAGGAAGGGCCAGTGGAACAGGCTGCGTTAGCAGCATTGCTGGGGGCAGTGCGAGCGGCGTGGAGCAGCAGCTGTAGCTGGTACAAAAGCCAAATGCATCACAACTGGTCCCGAGGGGCAAAATCCGAAATGCTGATGTGTTGCAGAATATCTCTGAGAAGCAGCATTAGAGCAGTGAACAACCCACTGCCAGGAGCACGCTTGAAAAGAGAAGCACAGCTGAACGCTGTGAAGTGAAAGTGCAGCCGGAAACAGACAAAAGGAAAACAAAGACACAGAGGAAGGAAGGTGCCTGCTAAGCAGAAGTTTCTCCAAGAATTGCAAAGTCCTTTGTTTTTGTACAATAACCAATTATTGTATCCCACATATAATCCCCTTTACCAATTGCCTTGCGGTATTTGCAAACTCCCCCTTGCTGGCAGACTACAAAAGGAGCTGTAAGATGGCAAATAAACGGAACTTGCTTTATCACCCATATTGGGTCGGTCGCCTGCTTCCCCGATGTTGGCGCTGATGGGTGCCAGGAACGCAGTCAGTGTCGCTGTGGGGTGTAGCTGTTGCCGTGCTGGTGAGTGAGGAGTGTCCTGGCTGTTGTAAAAGAATCCCCATCCACTTTGAAGGGTACGTATGATACTGTATTTTTGAGAAGAATAAACAAAAAGCAGCGCTGGGCAGCCGAGGGAATCTCCTGCTCTACCAATGGGCTCACACACTACACAGCCATGCTTTCTCCTTATATAGTCCACCAAAGGTCCACTCCCACCATGCTGTAATTCTCCAGTCTTTCAGCTCCACCCTCTCATAGTTCTGTGGTACTCAGCATTGTGCACATGCTTGAATATTCTTTGGCTATGTCACTAGGCAAAGTTTTCAACATATACTAAACAGGATATAATGGTGAACATCTAAACAATTCTATAACTCACTACTTCTACACGAACTTATCATTAAAACATACAGTAATTTATTAAATGAACCTTTATTTACCTATTACACTGGCTCGACTTGGCAGTGCCCGAGGCTGAAGCCAGTGTGCAAACAGGCAAAAATCCCCAAAAAGCAGCATGCGAGTGGCTGTGCAAAGCATCTCAGCTGGGCTCAGCAGAACCTGTGGCTGGTGGGGTGTGAGAAGGCACAAAACCCAAATGGGGCTGTGGCAGCAACATGGTGTCCGTGGCAGTGGATGGACCCAACTCCCTGATCAGCAATGCAAATAAATCAATAAGACCCTTATAATTTGCCCCTGAGCTTTCTAGCTCCTTTTCCAAGCAAAAGATCCTCCCCTTGAACTTACTAAGTCTGGCTAGTCCCTCACAGAATTACAGCTGGATGGCCAGAAGCCTGGAGGAATTTCTTGGCAATCTTTGCTGGATTTCTTCCATACTGCTCAGCCCACTCCAAGCCTGACACTGTTAATTTAAAATCCATGCAGTGCAACACTTCTGCAATTGAAAATCCTGTCCATGATGCCATTGTTGTCATATAAAGTAATAATAGCTTATGAATTATGAATATTAATTTTGGTATGAGTATTAATTTTTAATTATTAGTATTTAAAAAAATTGGGGAAGTTCCTTGAGATTCTTTGGATTTCCATTCGACAGAAAGCAGTTTCACAAAGGGTATTTATAAGCATGTAATGAAACAAGTTGAAACAATCAGAACATGGGAAATAGGAATGTGAAAACAGGAAAAATCCAAACTATGCTTATGGAGTCTCAGCGTTAACTCTGGCATAGGTAATCATGATTCGCTAGGACAAAAAACCAAAATAGCAGAAGGCTCTGCTAAGGCAAATAGAAAACAAAGCAGAGGTGATTGGTGGTAACCAGCAATGGCTTCACCAAGGGCAAATCACGCCTGACAAATTTGGTGGCTTTTTATGATGAAGTCACAGCAACAGAGGACAAGGGAAGGGCAACTGATGTCATCTACCTGGGCCTGAGTTTGACTCTGTCCCACAGGACATCCTGGTCACCAAACTGGAAAAACACAGGCTTGATGGGTGGAGCACTGCTGGATAAGGAATAGACTGCATGGTGGCACACAGAGAGTGGTGATCAAGGGCACAATGTCCACCTGGAGAGCAGTGCCAAGTGGCATCCCTCAGGGGTCAGTGCTGGAACCAGTTCTGTTTAACATCTTTGTCAATGACATGGTGTCCTGGTATGGGCGTGCTTAATGCCCGGAGTTGGTTCGGCTCCTGGGGTCCCCCTCCCCCTTCCGTTGCAAGGTCCAGAATGGGGTACAGGGGGGGCACACCACGTGGCCCCGGAACCAGGAGACCTCAGGCTGCATGTACAAATCACACGCCCAAGTCAGGTGATCTGTGCTGTGTCTTAAGGTGTTGAGAAACCCACCCCTGGGCGTGGGACTATTTTGAACCAATTGGCCATTCAGTGGATGCTAAGTGCCTAATGGTCAGTTCCACACTCTCCTAATGGGGTATTTAGGGAGGGTACAGCGGCCGTTAGTGCCTCTTCTTCTGCTCTCACTCGTGCTGCAAGGAACTCCAGCCTCAACCCCATCCAGCACCAGCCACATGCTCAGCAACAACGGCAGCAGCGGCAGGCACCACAGCTTATAGCAAAGCGGCAAGGCAAAACCCCTTCTCTTTCTTTTCTATTCGGGATAAATCCTTCTCCTCTCCCCTTTCTCGGGAAGAAACACTGTAACCACCGTGCCTTTCGGGGGCTTTTGTAGGCGTGGTTGAGACTGCTTTGTATTTAGACTCTCTGTTCTCTAAGTTCTGACTGTTTAAACTGATTATTCTGTGTTCCAAGCAGTGTCGTGCATTCATTCCTGCTGACCGCGCATCCAAAGAACCCAGGGGGAACTATTCTGGACACCCTCCGTGATTATCAATAGTAATTAAAATTGATATTCATGACACATGGACAGAGGAATCAGTGCACCCTCAGCAAGTTTGCAGATGACACCAAGCTGTGTGGCACAGTCTGTTCTTGTCAGACCTCACCTGGAGTGCTGTGTGCACTTCTGGAGCTTCCAACACAAGAAGGGCATTGAACAGTTGGAATGAGTCCAGAGGCCACAAAGATGATGCAGCACCTCTGCTATGAGGACAGGCTGAAGGAGTGGGGGATTTTCAGCCTGGAGAAGAGAAGGCTTTGAGGAGACCTTATATTAACCTTCCAGTATCTGAAGGGGGCTACAGGAAGGCTGGGGAGGGACTGTTCACAAGGTCTTGTAATGACAGGACGAGGGGGAATGGCTTCAAATTGGTGGACGGGAGATTTGAACAGGATGTTAGGAAGAAGTTCTTCACAGTGAGGGTGACACGGGATGAGCTAATCAAACACAGTATCCCGTGAGACGAGGGGGTCTTGGCACCCCCCTCACCGGTTCTTTGGGTTTCGGTCGGCAGAAAAAGACACGGATATCGCTTAAACATCAGGTATAAACGTTTAACAACCAGGACAGGGGAAAACAGAGAGCTTACACGCGAGACAAATCCCGATCGCGCCTATGAGCATCCGCGGAAGCGCGAGGCAAAGGGGGGAAACACGCCCCTTCCCGAACCGAGGGGG
>VWZI01020354.1:20419-31352 GCA_013396835.1 Psilopogon haemacephalus | reverse complement strand
GGGGACAGGGCCCTTGGGCAGCTGCTGGGCACTGGGGGCTGGGGGCTTGGGGCAGGATGATGCTCATGGGGGTCCTGCTGGCAGGTTGGGCATGAGCCACTGCCTCCAATTGTTGGAAGAAACGTCCTGGGGAGGAAGGTGCTGTACCTGCCTGGCTTCTTCACCTACGGTGAGCAGACCTCCCTCCCTGCCAGCACCCCAACCTGGGCTGGCAGCTGCCAGCTCAGCTCAGCTCAGCCTCACCACATCCCCCTGGGGTCGTCCTGAGGCTGCAGTGAGACATCAACCACTACAGCTGCTTGCAAGGTCACATTGAGTGCTTCTGTGCTCCACAACCTCCCTGCAGGTGTTCAGGACCAGGCTGGATGAGGTCTTGAGTGACCTGTTCTAGTCCCTGCCTATGGCATAGGGGGGTTGGAAGTGGCTGAGCTTTGAGGTCCCTTCCAACCCAAACCATTCTGTGACTCTCTAAATCTCCTTGGGGCCCTTCCCAGGTGAGCAAAACTCCCTGCCAGAGCAGGACCATCCAAGCTAGCTCAGGGCACACAGCAACACATCCAGACAGGCCTGCAAAGGCTCCAGACAAGGAGACTCCACAACCTCTCTGGGCAGCCTGTGCCAGTGCTCTAGGANGCCTGTGCCACTGCTCTAGGACCCACACAGGCAAGAAGTTGCCTCTTGTGTGGAGCTGCAACCTCCTGTGCTGCAGCTTCCATCCATTGCTCCTTGGCCTATGGCAGGGAACAGTGAGCAGAGCCTGTCCCCCCCCTCCTCACCCCCAGCCCTCAGAGATTGGTAAGCATTGATTCAATCCCCTCTCAGTCTTCTCCTCTCCATACTAAGCAGCCCCAGGTCCCTCAGCCTCTCCTCCCCAGGCAGTGCTGCAGTCCCCTCAGCATCCTCACAGCCCTCCCCTGGACCCTCTCCAGCAGGTCCCTGTCCCTCTGCAGCTGGGGAGCCCCAAACTGAAGGCAGTGCTCAGGATGGGGTCTCAGCAGGGCAGAGTTGGGGGGGAGGGAGGGAGGGAGCAGAGCAGCTGCTGTGCTGTGCTGTGCCGAGCTCCAGCCTGGTTTCAGCTGCTGCTGGAGATGCTTTGGGCTGCTCTTCACCAGTTGTCACTTCCCAGCTGAGAGCAGCCTGCTGTCTTTGCTTACCCAGCCAAACACATCGTGGAAGTGGATGGCAAAAGAGGCCTCTTCCGTGGGCTCACTCCTCGCCTCATCTCAAGCACTTTATCAACCATCACCAGGGGGAGCGTGAAGAAGGTAAGGGCCAAGGTTGGCTTCTCTCAGCCTCTCTCCACCTGCTGCTGCTGCAAGGGTGCCAGGGAGCCTGCCTGGGCCTGCACCCAGCCACCACTTCTTGGGGAGGAGTTAAGCTCCCATCCCTCTCCATCCCCCAAGGGCTCAGGATGGTCCTGCAGGACAGGAGGAGGACATGGGGAGGAATAAAGCTCCCATCCCTCTCCATCTCCTATGGGCCTAGGCTAGTCCTGCAGCACAGATGCACTTCCATCTGAGCAGCACTTGTCTTTTATCTGTGGTCAGCAGTTTTCCTCTCCCCCTGTTTTTCCTTCCTTCCTTCCTTCCTTCTCCTGTGTTCCTCCTTGCTTGGGTTTCTCCTCCTCCCACCCAGCGTGCAGCTGCTCGTGGTCTCCTCCTGTCCTCATGCACTGAGGGTTTGTTGCTCTGTATCTCCACCAGTTCTGACCTTCTGTTTCTCCTCTCCCCACTCAGGCCTTCCCACTGGAGGACATGGAGCACGTTTCCAACAAGGATGATGTGAAGACCTCCCTCAGGAAAGTGGTGAAAGAGGTGAGAAGTGAATACTGCACATTAAGGAGTGACTGGGAAGGGAGATCACACTGGGGATGAGGATGCTTCACCCCTGGAGGTGTTCAAGGTCAGGTTGGAGGGGGCCTTGAGCAGCCTGGTCCAGTGGAATGAGTCCCTGTCCATGGCAGGGGGGTTGGACTAGATGATCTTGAAGGTCCCTTCCAACCCAAACCAGTCTGCTTCTGTGACAGGTGATGATTCTGTGTGCCTGGAGAGCAAAGGAAGCTTCAGCTTGAGGCTGAGATTTGAGAAGCTCTGGGTGAAAAGGTTGTGCTGTTTGGTAGCCACTGGGGCATGATTTAAAGGAGCAGAAGTTTGCCATCAAAACCAGACTTGAGGAGAATGGTTTTGGCTGTGCTGAGGGGGTGCAGGTGCATCAGGGCAGCTTCTCATGTGGGTTTTTCCTCCCCAGACATCTCACGAGATGCTGATGCAGTGCATGTCCAGGGTCGTCTCGCACCCACTGCATGGTGAGTCCTGTCCCACTGCTTGGCAGCCCTCTCTGGGCTGAGGATCTCCTCCAGGACCCCTCCCCCGAGCTGCTTCTCTCAGAAATGGCTTCTGATGGAAGCATGGAACCTGAGAAGCCAGCAGGGTAGATGTGGCACCAGGGACTAACCCAGCTGAGGAGGTTCTCTCTCTGCCCGTTCATCCAGGAGCTTGCCTGAGAGATCTCCATGGGGTTAGGGCCAGAAATCCTCCCCAGGATTTCCAGGGCAGGGGAGGGGCACTGGTTTCTAGCCAGCCTTGCACTGAGGAGGACCTCTGGGAGGGTCTGCAGGTGATGAGAGTCGAGGGAAGGGAGGGCAGAAGGCTCAGGCCCCCTTTCCTTTGTCAGCTCCTGTGTTTGTTTCCTCCCAGTGATCTCCATGCGCTGCATGGTCCAGTTTGTGGGCCGGGAAGTCAAATACAGGTGAGTGGCTGCAGCTGTGCAGGGTTTGGGCACACAGGAGGATGAGTCTGGCAGGCAGCTGTGGCAGGTGCCCAGCTGCAGTGGGGGAAGTGGCAAGCCAGGAGGTCTGGGAGGCCAAAAAGTGGCTGTGAGCTGTGGTTAGAGGGTGGGGGGCTGCAGGCTGCAGGGGTGTGGGGAGGCTCTGGGGGCTCTGACTTTCCTTGCTGGTCACACAGAGACTCTGCTGCCTTCCTGCTTTGGGCCTTTAGGGAAAGGGAGGTCAGCAGGGAGGCAGAGGAGGGCATGGGAAGGGCTGCTGCAGAGGCTGGAAAAGGCCTCTCAGGTCTCTGAGTCCAAGCATCATGAGAGGAACTGGGATGAACCTCCAAGAGCTGGGACTGCAGGCAAGGTTTCAAGGGGCTCACCCAACCTTTCCTGGCCAGGCTGCAGCCCTCTGAGCATCTTGGTGGCCTCCTCTGGACTGGCTCCAACACTTCCACATCCTGCTTGTGCTGGGGGCTCCAGAACTGCACACAGTGCTCCGGGAGGGGTCTGAGGAGAGCAGAACAAAGGGGCGGAATCCCCTCCCAGTTCCTCCTCAAAGCAGCCTCCAGCAGCCTAAGTCACATCAGGGATAGTGAACCTCATGGAATGGCTTTTTTCGTTGGAAGAGACCTTTATGGGTTGGTGGGTTGGGGAGAAGCAGAGCAGAGCTGCATTGCTGGTGTGGTGCCTGCTGAGGGCTTGTGAAGTTGCATGGGACAGGGCTGGGGCAGCCCCTGCAGGCTCACAGCTGCTTCCCTCTCCCTGCAGCGGAGTGTTCAGTGCCATGGGCAGGATCTTTAAGGAAGAAGGGCTCCTGGGATTCTTCGTGTAAGTGAGCTGCTCTTCAGACATCTTCTCCCACAGCCTCAGGGCCCTCCTGGCCCCTTTGCCGACCTGGCAGTGGTGCTGAGCTCCCTCCCCCTGGCAGCAAGACTCTGGCATCAGTCCCCTGGGCTCAGGTGAAATCTGTGCCTTTGCCAGTGCTCCAGCCCCACCGTTAAGTTTGCCCCAGATCCTATCTGCAATCAAACCTTCAGGGCCCAGGGGAAGCCTGCAGCTTCCTTTACCTTTCTCTTTCCCTTGCTGCTTTTTCCTGTGTCCCTGAGGGGCCCTTTAAAGCCTTTGTCTGTGCACCAGGCCCCAGGATCAAGTGCAGCTGTGAGCCCCTTCTTGAAACAGAAGCCAGGGCCTGGGTGAGGAGCACATTGCTCAGGAGAGCACCCTGGGGGCTTGTAATGAGCAGGTGGCTCCTGGTGGCACAGGTTTGCTGGTTGGCACTGCCCTGCCCTCACTGCCTGGACCAGGAGGGGCTGAAAGGAGCCTCCAGGCACTTCCAGGGCTGGAGTGGGAGTCCAGTGGATATCTTCCTGCCAAACACCTGAATTGACACTTCCTGCCTTTCCCCCCGACCTCTGTCTATCTAAAAGCAGAACCCCCTGCAGCCCTGCTTGGTGGTCTTGAAGGTAGTAAATGAAATTTCAGGAGGTGTCTTCAGGCTTGATGCCTTTGGAGCTGCAGTCACAAAATTCAGGCCTCCAGCTGAAACAGAATCATCAAATTGTTTAAGTAGGAAGAGACCTTAGAGATTATCCAGTCCAGCCCTCAGCCCAGCACTGCCAGGGCAGCACCAACCCATGGCCCTCAGCACCACATCTCCACAGCATTGAAACCCCTCCAGTGATGGGGACTCCACCACTGCCCTGAGCAGCCTGGGCCAGCCTCTGGGTTGAGAGCAGCAGCTGGACCGAGGGGGGGCTTGGGGTAGACTGAGGGGGTTTGGCCCAGTGGTGCCCAAATGACAGATCCCAAAGTTGCCCCACCCCAGGTCAGCCTCCAGCTGGAGCCGCTGGCAGCACAGGCTGGGGGGAGCTGGGAAACCTCCCAGGGGAGAGATGCATTTTGAGGGTGGGGAGGTTCCTCTGCACTGGGACCCTTCTGCACCTCATGTGCTTTGTTGTTCTTTTGCCCTTGCAGGGGCTTAGTCCCTCACGTGCTGGGGGATGTCATCTTCCTCTGGTGCTGCAACCTCCTGGCTCACTTCATCAACACCTATGCGGTGGACGACAACGTGAGTGGAAGGGCCTGCTGGGGGGGCCTGCACCAAGCACCCACAGTTGTGCCGGGGTTCAGGGGAGGTTTGTGGCTGATTTAACAGAAAAGCAGGCACTGGGCTTTGGGTAGGGCACTGCAAAGGTGCTGGAGGTGCTGCGCCTGCTCGGGGCCGCAGCTCAGCTGCAGTTTGGGGCATCAGGTTTGCTAGCAAATGCCCTCCCTCGTTGCCAGCTGGGGTGCAGTGTGCTTGTGGCTGCTTTCTGCCTTCACCTGGGGCTCAGGGGGGGGTGTCACACAGTGACAGTGACAGCCTGCTGTTGTCCAGCTCCTCCACGACCCCTCTGCCTTCTCTTTGCAGTTCAGCCAGGCGTCGGTGATCCGGAGCTACACCAAATTCGTGATGGGGGTAGGTAGGCAGCTGCCAGCTCAGCTCTCCTCCTCCTCCTCCTCCTCCTGCCACCTGTGGGGTGAGGGCCAAGCCTGCTCTGTAACTTAACCTCTGAAGATGAGGGTAACCTTACTCACAGGCAGAGAGGTGGGAGCAGCTTTTCTGAGGTGCTGAACGCAGAGGGGCTGCTGCTTTTCTGTGCTTTCAGATCGCTGTGAGCATGCTGACCTACCCCTTCCTTCTTGTGGGAGATCTCATGGCAGTGAACAACTGTGGGTACGTCCCTCACACCGAGATCTGAGGCTTTCCTTTCCTTTCTCCCAGCCCCTCCTTGTCTGAATCCTCTGCTAAGGGTCGTAAAGCTTTCATACAGAGCCATAAACTCTCTGGCACCTCGTGGAGCTGCCTCGTTTCCTGTCCCAGGTTGCTTATAATTTCAGATCAGAGGGCACAGACAACAGCGGTGGAAAAGCTCAGGTGGAGAGAGGCAGGGAGGATTGTGGTGGTGTGGAGCTAGACTGGAGGCAGAAGGGATGGAAGGGCCCATGCTGGCTCTGGGGAGCAACAGGAGGGAAAGCAAAGCTCTTAATCGTAGAGCCATGGGATGGTTTGGGTTGGAAGAGACCTCTAAGATCGCTGTGTGCAACCATCAGCCCAGCACCACCAAGGCCACTAAACCCTGCCCCAGTGTGCCACACCTACCTGGCTTTTAAACACCCCCAGGGATGGTGACTCCACCACCACCTCCCTGGACAGCCTGTTCCAAATTGTTGTTGATATCCAACCTAGCCCTCCCCTGGCACAATTTCAGGCTGTTTCCCCTGGTCCTCTCACTTAACGTTAGGGAGAAGAGCCCAACCCCCACCTCACTCCAGGCTCCTTTCAGGGAGTTGTAGAGAGCACTGAGGCCTCCCCTCAGCTTCTTCTCTCCAGTCCAAACAACCCCAGCGGGTGGCAGTGGGGGCAGACAGGGGCAGGACCAGGCTTGCTCTCCTGCAAGAAGTCTTTTGCATTCATATTTATGGGATGGGGGCTGGATGTAAGGCACTGGTGTGGTGTTCCCTGAGTACCTGCTGGCTCCTGAAGGTGCAGACACAGCCCCACAGTGCTGCACTCCTGATGTATCCCAGAACCTCTCCACGTCTGTGTGCTCCAAGGGCTCATTCCATGATCTGCTGCACTGTAAATACTGAGCTGCTCATTTGGCTGCCAGCCCGAGCTGGACACTGTTTCTGACTGCTCACTCACTCTTCCTGCTGCTCTTGTGTTACCTGTCTGGGTAAGGTGGCAGCTGCAGAGCCCATCCCAGCTCTCTCTCGTTGCCATGCAGGTTGCGTGCAGGTCTTCCCCCCTATGCTCCTGTGTTCACATCCTGGATCCATTGCTGGAGGTATCTCAGTGCTCAGGTGAGGGAGCAAGCAAGGCTCACACAGGGCTTTGGGCTCCTCCTGCTCCTTCCAGCTGCCACATCCTTGGTGTGCTCTATAACCTGCTCCCATCCCTCCAGTCCTGGCACGCTGGTACCAGGCATGGCAGGACTGCTCTGCCCAGGGCTTGCAGCCTGCAGGCCTTCAACCAAAGCATTGCATGCAGCAAAGCAAAGTGGTTCTGCAAGTCAGCTCACTCCCTGTTTAGCAATATCAGAGGCATGGAAGGACTCCTCCTACTAGTCACAGAACAGAATCATAGAATCAGGGTTGGAAGGGACCACAAGGATTGTCTAAGTCCAACCCCCCTATCCTAGATCATCCAGCCTGGCCTTAAACACCTCCAGGGATGTGGCCCCAACTACCTCCCAGGGCAACCCCTTCCAGGGTCTCACCACTCTCATGGTGAGGAACCTCCTCTTCACATCCAGATTGCTCAAAGCCTCATCCAACCTGTCTTGGAATACTTCCCAGGCTTGGAGCCTCCACAGCTTCTCTGGAAGGTGGCTCTGCCCCTCTCCATTGCTCATTCAGGGGGGAGATGCCTGACTCCAGTGCCCATGGGGCTGAAGCTCCACTTTCTGCTCTGCAGCAGCCCAGGGCAGTCAGGCCTTGCAGCAGGCACGAGTCAGTCCCTGCCAAAGCAGCTGCAGTTGCCCAGCCAGGTGTTGGCACAGCTGCCCTGACCCTCTGCTCTCTCCTCCCCAGGGGCAGCTGTTCCGTGGCTCCAGCCTGCTGTTCCGCAGGGCACCCATGCCAGCAGGCTGCTTCCCCTCCGACTGAGCCAGCAGGGAGAGGGCTTGGCCTTGGACTCCTCCAGAAATCCTCAGCTTCTTTCAATCTATGTCTCTCTTTCCTTTCCGACCCAAAGTCCTTGGTGCCAGAACAAGACATCTCCTCTCCAGCAAAGCCAGCAGCAGGTTGGCTTCTGGACATCTGGCTTCGGGCTCCAGCTGGACCAAAGCTCCATCCTCGTGGCTGTCTCAACCAGGATGTGTAGCTGAGAGGGCAGAAGGGTGTGGTGTTGTCTCTTTTGTCCAGGCTGAAGCTCTGGAGCCACTGGAGAAGTCCTAGGAAACCAGAAAGTGCCCAGGTATGACAGGAGCCAGCCCTGAGGTGCAGGGGCAAAAGACTGCTTCGTTCTGCCCCATCTGAGAAGCAGCAGCAGTGCCCAGATGCCAGCCGGGCCAGCCTCCCTCCTCCTCCTTTTGGGGGGCAGGATCAACCCCGGGACCCATAGCTAAGGTTTTGAGGGTACCTGAACACTGGGGAGGACTTCACCTTCCCTGGGCATGGAAGGGACATTGGAGCAGCAGAGCAGAAGAAGGAAGCAGAGTCCCATGCAGAGCGGTGCAGTCGCAAAGGGGCAGCTGTGGCTCAGCTCTGGAGGGTGCTGGGGCTCGGGCAGGGAGAGAGCACATGGGGAGGGATGTGCAGTGCAGGTGGCAGCTCCTTTGGGAAGGGGTTTTGCAGCAGGACAGGCTGTGTTTAGGATAGACCCAGCAGAGCTGCTGGCTGTGCCCTGGGCAGGCAGATGGGTCCCAGGTGCAGGATGATGAGCACAAGCAGGCTCCTGCTGGCCCCCAGCTTCACCCCTTGCTGAGGGGCATGGAGCCATGTGTCGTGGTGCTGAGGTGCTGCAGGAGGCAGCTCAGTCCATTGCCATCTGGCATAGAGGAAGAAAACTTGAGCTGGCCAAAGGCTTGCAAGGTGTCAGGGTCAAGGGCTCCTCATGCACACGGGAGCATGGCTGAGTCTTGTGTGGCAGAGCTCATGGTGGCAGCAGGGCTGGTTTTAAACTCAGCTGCCTGGGCAGGAAGTTGTTTCACACCGGTCTGTGCTGGCAGGACAGGCAAGGCAGCATCCCCCTGGTTTTTTGTTCCCCCACAAAGCAGTCTTTGGCACAGAGGTGTTCCTGCTCTCCCTGGAGAGAGGTGTTTGGGGTCCTTGAGTAGGTTCTTTTGTGTTGCCGCAGCAGCAGCAGCAACTGAGGCCACATCTGGTCCCCTGAGGCCCCCTGACCTGGCAGGGGGCTTCTCCTCCATCAGACACCCAGCCAGGGCTTGCAGGACAGTGCTGGTACACACTGGGACCGACAGCCCCCACCCAGCTCCCTTTGGTGTCGTGAAGTGGGTCCTGTCTGTCCTCCCTCCATCCCTCCCTCCCGTCCAGTTTATGTTACAGTAACAGCAGTTAAATAATGCATGGCCCCGTTCCCTAACACCAGAGATTATCTCAGAAGAGGATTTAACTATGCTCCAAAATACAGCTATGAAACAACAACTCTTTGCTGTTTCTTCTTTTTCAGAAGTGTTTGGGGTTTTTTGTTTTTTCCCCCTGCACAATAGGGAGGTTTGGGTTTAAAACAGGCACTTCTTGGGTTTCTTCCCCCCCCCCCCCAAAAAAAAAACACCAAAAAGCAGGAGCTAATCCAGCGGCTGCAAGCTCAGATTCCCTCTGGGTTTCCTCACCCCCGTGGAAAGTTAACAGGTTTAGGCAGAGCAAACTGTGCTGGGGGCACCTGGGGTGAGAGGGTGGAGGCAGCTGTGGGCTTGGCTGCTTGAAACAATATCCACCAAAGTAGGGATTTACAGTTAAAATCGACCCTGAGCTCCTCTGGAGGCGGCGGTGGAGACCTTTTTACTGCTGTCGGATCCATCAGGTGAACTCTGCCACCCTTGCACAGGATCCTTGGCCACCAGATTTTTATTGCCTTAGCTGGTTTCTCACCTAGTCCAGCGCTGGGCATTGCATTTCCCAGCTCGTAGCACACCTGCTTGGGAACATCTGTCTTTACCCTCAAAATCAAGGCCACTTCTCTGCTGGTCGCATGCCTGTGTAGCCTCCTGCAGCCTGCAGGCAGCCTGGCTGCAGCCCCTGCAAGCACAAGTGCTGTTTCCTTTGCTTTGGAGGAATTCACCAAAGGAATTTACCTCGATCTGCCCCAGAGCAAGCATCCTGCCCCGCAGCGGCTGCCCACTTCACCGGGGCTTTGCTGGCAACGAGGCACTCGAATGTCATTTTTGGGCTCCATTTAAATGCAAACCAGGTCTCCAAGCTTTCGGGGCACCGCCTGACCTTAGAGCCGGGGAGTTGCCGGTCAGGATGATTAAATGTTTCCATCTCTCCTGTTTCTAACCCTTCTGCTTGTCCCCTGCCCCCTGCTTCATTGGAGGTGCAACCACACCAGGAGCAGGGAAGGAGGTGAGCCAAAGCCTGCCTGGGCAGCCTCTGCCTTCCACTACTGCCCCGTTGGCAGGTGGCACAGCTGGTGGAAACAGTGCCCTGCTCCCGCAGCAGAGGGGACCCGGGGTGAAACCTGCCACTGGGAGAACAAACCAAGAGATGGAGGAGGAGGAGGTTTGAGTCCAGCGCCTGGGATGGAGCCAGGGATTTCTCCCCCACACACAGCCCCAGGGCGCTGCTATCTGCCCAGGAAGCCAACGTGGGTTTAAATATTGACTTTCCCCTGCCCGGACCCGGGATGGGTGGAGGTCGCTGCTGTTCCGTGCCCACGCCATTTATCAGCTCTCCCTGGATAACTGAGGTTGCCAGGACTTTGGCCTCAGCTGCTCCCGGCTGCCTGGGGGGAGAAGGGAGGCAGCGACTGCAGTCGGGAGAGGGGAATTCAGGTCAAGGCTGCCCTGAGTCTCTGCCGGGCCCAGACACTTGTGTCTGGCAGGCTTTGAGAAAGGAGGTGCTGGCGAAGCCCTTGTGCCCAGGCAAAGTGCAGCAGGGCCGGGATCAGCTGTGTCATCTTTCCCTTTCTCTTTGCAGAGCCACCCTGCTGTAATCCCTTCCGTTAAAACCAACCGACCCCAGCCCTGCCGCTCCCCGCAGCTGAGCCCGGAGGGAAGCAGCCAGGCAGACCTCTCCGGTGGCTGTTGTCTGGTCATGGGGAAGGCCAAGGGCTGCTGGTACCACCCCCTCCTCGGCAGCCCCAGCAGCCACGGAGGGGCCTCGGCTTGCGGCTGCACACAAGGAAGTGTCCCTGCGGCGAGGTAGCCCTCGATAAGGCTGTTTGTGCTGTTCCCCCGCGGTGCCCGGCAGCACGTAGGCAAATAGTGCCTTAAATATATATATATGTGTGTGTATATATATATATATATAAAATAACCCTGGTGCAGGAGATCCTGCTGCTGGGGAGGTGCCGGGAAATGTGCAGGGTGGGGACTTGGAGCAGACCCAGGCGCCAGCAGTGAGGCTGCCCTGGACCTGTCGCCCTTTGTCTTTGCCCCGTCCTGGCTCGGCAGCAGGGTGGCCTCATCCCCCCTGGCATGGCCTTCGCTTGAAG
>VWZI01020354.1:5057-17423 GCA_013396835.1 Psilopogon haemacephalus | reverse complement strand
CTCCTGCTCTCGCCCGCGCCCAGGCTGGTGCAGACAAAATGAAAACCTGTTTTGTTTTGTATTTTTGGCATCTCCCCAGCAGCCTTACCAACCCGGGCTGCCCCCCTCTCACCATCCCTCCCTCCCTCCACCACCACTACCACTGCCGCCGCCGCCGCCACCGCCGCCGCACACACGCACGCCACCCCTTGCTCTCTCTCCGGTCCTTTCCACAACCCTCTGTGATTCTCCCTTTTTACAATCGACGCAACCCAGGTGCTAGGAGCAGCAAGAAAGAAAAGGCCAGAAATAGTCCCTGGCACCCAAGCCACCCCCTGGTCTGCCCCTCTTGGCAGCAACTGCTCCCAGCCTTCCTCCATGGCAGGCGGTTTGTCATTTGTGTGTGTGTATATATATATGTATTTGGTTCTTTTTTTTCCTTCCTTCTCCTTCCCCCCCACCACTGGAACCCTCTCGTCTTGGGTGTGTGTGTTCCTATTCAGGGAGCCGTCACCTCCTGTCGTGCTAAAACCAGGAAGGAGGGAGCCCAGGCAGGGCTCATTTCTGCCTGGCCGCTGGGGCAGGCGGGCGAGGGAGCCAGCAATGGAGGGCGCGAGGAGGGAGGAGAAGGATGGGCAGAGCGGGAAAAGAGCCCAGGGGGGGCGGGAAAAGAGAATCCACCTCCCCAGGCCTTTTGTTTAACCTGCCTCGATGCAGAGGAAGATCTTGGTGGGGTTTTTTTTTTTTTTTTGGTTTTAATTCCTCCCCTTATCCTTTTGGTTCCCCCCACCCCAGTGCTTGAGCCTGGCGGGGCGTATCTGAACCCAACAGGGGCAACTTTGGGGAGCAGGCGGTGCCAGAGGTTGGATTTTTTTCTTTTTCAGGGGAGGTGGCAGGCTCACGCCGGCGGCTCCGAGTGCAGGAATGCCTGCCAGCTCGCCTTTGTGCCAGCCTCCCTTGGCCTTGGGTGTCTCGTTCGGATGGAGCCTGGCATCCAGGCACCGCCCATTTCTTGGCATTGAAGCTGCGAGGAGAAGGAAAGAGAAGAGAGAGAGAGAGAGAGAGAGNTCCACTTTACATTGCTCTGCAGGAAAAAAGAAAAGGGGGGAAAAAAAAAAAAAAAAAAAAAAAAAAAAAAACCAAAAAAAAAAAAAAAAAGCTGTCTCACTCAAACTGGCCTTTCTCAGAAAAGGATCCTTCCCCGGTGACTGTCCGGAGAAGCGGAGCTCAGCCCAGCCACCACTCCACAGCCAACCCACTCTCTTCCACGGTGCGTCCCTCTCGCTGCCTTGGTACGACATTGAACCTGGCTCTTAATTTTGGTTGGGGCTTTTGCTGGTTGTTTTTTTTTGGTTTTTATTTTTTCCCCCCTGCTTTGTTTTTTGTTGGCGTGATTGAAGTTTGGGTTTTTTTGTTTTGTTTTTTTTTTTTGNNNNGGGGTTGGGTTGTTTTTTTTTGTTGTTTGTTTCTTTGGTTGGGTGTTTTGGTTTTGTTTGGGTTTTTTTGCCTTTCATTTGTGCCTTCCAGTCGCTCCAGCGCTTTCTGCTGGCTCTAAGCTGCCTTCTCCCCAACCCCGACCCAAGTCCCACCGAGTCCATCCGGCTCTTGGTGGGCTCTAAAATGGGTCTGCCGTAGAGAGGGATGCGTGGCAGATAGGCAGGTCCCTACGTGCAGTGCTTGGAGGGAGCAGGACTGGAGGGCGATTACCTCGCCCTCGCCACCCGCGATGCCCCCGAGAGCCGCCCGGGGCTGGGCGAGTGTCGCTTGGGCCCTTCCTTGGTTCCCTGCTGGGCACCATCCAGGAGGGGACAAAACAAAACCCCTAATGTGTGTGATCATGTCGGGTTTGCAATTCAACATGGCAGCCGCAGCTAACGTGGTGGTGGTGGTGGTGGTGGTGGCAGCTCCTGGTGCCGAGCAGAGCGGCAGGCACGCATGCTCCCGGCCCCCCGTGCCAGTGCGTGGTGGGGGCATGGGGAGGGTGGGAGAGGAAGGAGAGGGAGGACAGGAGGGAGGAGGCCTGGGCGAGGTCAGAAGAGGAGGATAATTTTATTTCGTTTTGGTTTTTTTGGGGGGGTGGTGGTGGTGTGAGGGGTGTGTGTGTGTGAATTAACACCAGGAGCGAGTGGGGAAGGAGGGAAGTCAAGCGGGCTGGTTTTGTCAGCGTTAACTGTTTAGGAGCTGGCTTGCTCTGCACGCTGCCATGGTGTGCCAGGGTGGGCAGCAGGGCTGGGGAGAGGCCCGGCAGTGGGGTGAGGAGCTCTGCCAGCGGCGGTGGCGATGGAAGCCGGCCGAGGGAAGGCTCTGGAAGCAGCTTTGCCCAGGGCGCTGGAGGCCTTTTTTCAGACGGGAGCGAGCTGGGTGTTCCCGGGAGGAAGCTGCCAAGGCCCTGGGGTGATGTGCAGGGCTGCACTCGGCCGCCCAGCGCCGCCTGCCTCGTGGCGCTTGGCTCCGCTCCCCTCGCACCCGGGGCCACGCTTGGCACCGCCGTGCACAGGCTCTGCCCGGCCCTGCCCGAGCCCGGGCTTGGCCCCCAGCGCCCTGCGGGTCTGCCCTGCTGCTGTCCGACTTCCTTTGGGCCCTTTTGGGGATGCGACAAAAGCAGCTCGTTCCGCAGGGCAGGGTCCTCCCTCCCAGCTGCCCTGCACTTTGCAGCCAGCCCTCTCCGCCACCAACTTTTAGCTCCTGCTTCCCCGTGGTCTGGCTTCCCTCTTCCTCCTCCTCCCTTCTCCTCCTCCTTCTCCTCCCTTCTCCTCCTCCTCCTCCTCCTCCCTTCTCCCAACAACGCATGGCCCTGCAGAGCAGCCCTCGAACTGGCCACAAAGCACCCAAACACCCCAGCCCAGCTTTGCCTCTGCGACCCACCCCCTCCTTGGCTGTCTCAGCTGCGCTCTGGGGACACCCCTAAAGTTGCCTGGGCTGGCCCTCGCCTCCCCGAGCTGCTGCCCTGGGTGTCGTGGATGCTCCTGGTGCCACCGTGAGCTGCTCTGCCTCGCACACGTGGGTTTGGCAGCCTCGCCGGCAGGGTCTGGCTCCTCGCCTGTGTGCCTATAGGCACAGCCACAAGCAGCTTTTCACAGCCCCTGGTGGCTGTTTTGGAAGCTGAAAGAAACCCGTCCTGAGGCAGCTGGCAGCAGCCACTCGTGGGGGCTGACCTCCAAGATGTGTTGGGCTGCCCCTTCACAGACCCTGGTGAGCATCCAGACCCTTAGTGCACAGAGAAAGGCAGCACAAATATTTTGCTCATCAGTGCAGCTCGGTCCTTACAGGTTACCGACACAAGTAAGAGCTGGGGTGAAACCAGACTGGCTCCAGTTTGCTCCCAGTCCCTGCTGCTCCCCCAGGAGAAGCTGGGGGAAGGGTGGATATGAGCAGCAGTGCTCCAGTGAGCCCTGCAGTGGGCAGCCCAAGAGGAGAGAAAGAAGTCTGGGCTCAAGCAAGACACTTCTGACGTGTCCTAAGCAAAACATCTGGCACCCCTGGAAGAGCCACCCAGCCAAGGGACACAGCTGGTTTATTCCACACAGCTCGCAGCAGAACAGGGATTGTGCTCCAGAACATGGCTCAGCACAAAAAAAAAAAAGAAAAAAAGAAAAAAAAAAGAGGAATTCTTGAAACTGGGAGTTGGATCCTTCTGCTCTCAATCCCAAGTTTCCTCTCGGGCTTCTCTGCTGCTCTCTTCCATCTCCAGGCAGGAGACCAGGAGCTTTTTAGCCAAGGCTGGAGTCTCACTTGGCTGCTCCAACCCCCAGCAGCCAGCAGAGCCACTCTGGATTCACACTGACATTCCTGAGAGCAGGATCAGGCCTCCAGGTTTGTGAGGGGTGGCTCTGGGAAATTTCCTTTCCTTAAAAGGGCCAAGTTTGGCCAAAGCAGGGCCTGGACTGGGATTTCCTTACGACTTTTGCACAAACCAAACCAAAGCCCACACCCCAAACTCACCCTAGTGAAAAAGCCCTGAGTTGGAGTGGCAGAAAGTGCTGTGCTCTGTGTCTGCCCAGCCCAGCCCCCAAGGCATCAGCTCCTTCCCCCCCTGGGCCAGCCATGTCATCAGCTTCAGCATTCCAGTGACCACTTCTGGTGGGGAAAGAAGGGGGTAAAAGGCAGGGAGGCTGAATTTGGCCTTAGTGGGCTCTGTCCTCTGCCTTTCCTCTAACTGGTCCAATTTGGGTGCAGTTTAATGGAATCCTTGTAGCAACACATCCAAGGAGGAGTTGATGCCAGCAGCTTCATGTACCACAGGGGGCATGCAGCATCAGAAGGACCCAGACTTCATTCACCACCCCACAGCTGGTGCTCAGAATCACAAAAGAATCAATCCAGTCTATTTTCCTTCCTGCAGTTCCTTTCTTTCCCCTCCTCTCTCCATCTCTTTCATTCTCTATCCTCCCTGCACTCTTTCCTGTTGCCCTGCTTTGCTGTGGTGGAGTTGCTCGTGGTTACTGTTTGTCTTTGGTGGTGCTTGGCTGCTGGGAAAGGTGAGGTCTGGGAGGGTTTGTTGTTCTGGGGTTGCTCAGGGACACCGAGCTGTGCTGCCTGCCTTTGTGTTTGGAAAGGACAGGGGACAGGCAGGGCTGCTGCACGCTGGGCTCGGCACCCTCAGGTCGCTGGTGGGATAGTCCTGGCCACACAAAGCCTAGGAGGAGAAGTAGCCCAGCAAGGAGCACAGCCAACGTGCTGCATGAAGGGAGGTGTGTGGAGCCCAAGAGAGAGGAGTGTTGCAGTGTTGTGATGATGAGAGCCAAGCACCACCCTGCACTCCTGGGAGGTCTGCAGCCAGGCTTTGGCGAGCGTCAATCCTGCTCGTTCCCATCAGTGCTGTTCTGACCTGTGGCTGCTGCCAGCACACCAAGTGTCACCATTCTGCTGGGCCTGTGGGGCTGAGGACCAGCCCAAGGGAGATGGTTGTGCATCCCTGGCCTGGAGCTGGATCCAGCCATCTGCACTGTAGCAGTTCCCATCTGGAGCTCAGCTTTGCGAGTTTGGGCCCTTCCCTGCCCAGGGGATTAGCTGAGATGTGGTTCCCAGGGCAGGGGAAGGGCTAATGACCAGAGCTGGGATAACGAAGCAGGTAAGAGCTTCCAAGAGCTTCCTGTCCTGTAAGGGCTCAGGAGGAAATCCTGCAGCTGGTGAGTCTGGATACGATCAGTGTCCACTTCTCCCTGTGTGACCAACCCATCCCTGGCAGCACCAGCACCAGCACCAGCACCCACCCGCTGCAGGCTGCTGCCTCCTGGGCAGGCTTCCTCCCCCTGCCTGCCGAGGCTGCTCTGGGCAGGCTGAGATCAAGGCTTGCTCTCAGCCGAGGGTGCTGTGATGCTGCCTGCTCCCTCTCCCCGCCGGGCTCAGCAGCCTAGCTCAGGCCAGAGGGAGTCCCAGCAGAGCTGCAGCCCACAGACCAGCTGCAAAGGCTGGAAACAGCCAGATCGAGCCCAGGAAAAGCCTCTCCGGAGGGAGGGCAGGCAGGGAGGGAGGCATCTTCACAGGGCTCCCAAGGCAAGTTCAAAGAGAGCTTTCTAACAGGCTGCTAAGCTCAGCTCTCCAGGCTCTGCCTGCTCATCTGAGCTCAGCCTTACCATGAGCAGGTAAAGGTGGATTATGTTTAACTTAAAATCACAGAATCAGGCAGGTTGGAAGAGAGCTCCAAGCTCATCCAGTCCAACCTGTCACCCAGCCCCAGCCAATCGCCAAGACCATGGCACTAAGTGCCCCATCCAGGCTTTGCTTCAACACCTCCAGGGACAGCGACTCCACCACCTCCCTGTGCAGCCCAATCCAATGCCAACAGCTCTGTGAAGAACTTCCTCCAGCCTGTACCTCCCCTGAGGCTTGAGGCTATGTCCCCTCCTGCTGCTGGGTGCCTGGGAGAAGAGACTAACCCAATCTGGCTACAACCTCCTTTCAGGTAGTTGTAGCCAGCAATGAGGTCCAGCCTGAGCCTGCTTGCAAATGCCAATTTGTTAGCTCGGGCTGGAAGGAAGTCAGAGGAGCAGCTTGTGTGTGCATCAGTTGATTCTCACAATGCCTGCACCATCCTGAAAGGTCAAGCTTGGTGGCAGAGGCAGGACAGAAATGTCAGGGGTAGAATTCCCACTTGTGGTGTCCCCTGCACTCAAACCATTCCAGCCTGGGCTGACATTAACTCTTGTGGCACCTATGGAGTGCTTTGGGGGATGCACTGTGCCGAGTGCTGTGCACACAGGGAAGGTAGAGAGGGTAGAGCAGTTCACACTCTCAGCCCAGACCTCTCGTGTGTGCAGCATGAAGGGATGCAGGCACCTGAGCAAAGTACCAGAACATCCTTCCCAGCCAGAAACCATCTGAGGTATTGCATCACAGATAAAACATCTCTTTTGCTTCAGGGGGGTACTTGCTGCTGACCTTCTAAATGCAACCTGTCTTCAGCCCCTTTTATGTTGCTCTTGGGGGCCTGAACCTTCTGAATTTATTTTATTTTTTTCCTGGTTTGGTTTGGAATGCACTGATTAACCACCCTGGACTAAGTGAAAAGCAAAAGAAAACAGCAGTACTCTGTCTGCGGAGGCCCAGCATTGTTCTGTGCTCTGCTGCTGCTAAAACAGAGGCAATAAATCCTCCTCCCTGGCCAGAGAGAAGGGTTTGGGTGGTGGCTGTGTGCAAACGAGGCCAGGGAAGATAATCAAGCAGAAAAAAAACCCAAAAGGTTGGTTTTAGGAAATGCCAGTTGAGGATGGCCAAACAGCTGAGGGGGGGTCAAAGCCAACACGACCCCACCAATTAGCAAAGACACACTGGGATGACTTCTCCCAGGCATTTTTGCATCAACGAGGAGGGAAGAGAGATGGATCTGTGGTGTGGTGTCCGTGGTCAAACTTGGCTGCTGTTAGGAATCCGTAGAGAGGCATAAAAAAAAGGAGTTTCGTAAAGAGCTCTGCCTGTAGAAAATGTGTCCCTGGTTCCAGAAGGGCTCAGCCAAAAGGGTGATGAAAATCTGCCTGTTGGTGTCATCCTCAGAGCTGGTGGAGCTGGGAGCAGTTGCTAATCTTGCTTGTTTTAGGAGGGGGGGGAGCTGCTTTCAGCAGCAGCTCAGCTCTGAAAGGCAGCTCTGAGCACTCAGCCCTTAAGGGTCTGAAGCAATGCACAGCTCGGCCCAGAGCAGGCTGGAAAGAAGGGAGCATTTCTCACACCGTAGGTTCCTGCCTGCCTGATGATGATTTTCAGCTCCTTAAGATTTAGGCCTGTGCACTGCACAGATGTGGCACAGGAGAAGGAGCTGCGATGTTGCCTTGGGTTTGCTTTTGCAGCTGGGGCAGGAGCCCAGCTAAGCCTGCAGGGCTCCAGAGCCTGCAGAACTGTAGTGTGAGAAGGATTTAGCCTCACATTTGGAAATTCCAACCTGACCTCGACTCCTGGAGCAATCAGAAGTGTCACAGTTTCTCTTCCACCCAGCCCACTCTTATGGGGCAACTTTTGGCACCCTGAAGAATTGCAGGCTCTGTACTCATGCCCAAGTAAGGCAAACAACCTCCATCAGCTCTGGTGGTTACATCTTCACTGGAACCTTCCAGAACTAGGTTGCAGCCTCTGCTGTGAGGTTTGACTTCACTCTTCAGTTGCCTCTGTAGACACAGAAGGTGCCTGGAGTGGCTTTTGGATGAGCTCAGGACCTGAGAGGGCTTAGCTTGCAGGATTCCTTACAGCTGCCACTACAAATCCAGTCCCAGTCTGACATGGGAAGTGAAGCCACCTCTCACTTTAGCAAGCAGAATGCTCTCTACCACCATTCATCTTCTGGAAGAAGGAGGAGAAACTGCCTTGTGTGCATGCAACACTCCAGAGCCAGGTGGGATGTGAGTCACAGGCAGACTGCTGGGCATGGAACAAAGTGGAGAAAAAAAAAAAGAATCTCTAGCTTGAATTTCTCCAGTTCCTTGGTCTGGAGCCCCAGAGCTGTGCTTGTGAGAATAAGAAAGTCAACTGCAGCTTCAGCCTTGATGTGAGACACAAGCAGGGCAGGGTTTGGATGGGCTGTGGCCAGCTCTGCTTCAGGTGTGCTGTGCACAATGCAGATGAGTTCAATCCTTCTCTCTCTGGCTGAGGGCAAAGTGTCCTAGCTGAGGGCAGCTGGGAGCCCACCCTAGCTAAAGCCACCTTCATGAGCTCTTCTGCCTAGAGCAATTCCATTGTTCAAAGCACGTTTGATTAATTAGTGCATTAACTAATTAACCTTCTCAGCGTTCCAGGTAGAGAGCATCCAGCTCCCAAAGGAGGAAGCAGAGGCAAAAAAGTGTCTCACTGAGACTGGATGCAGGCACTCAGCCATGCAGCTCTTAAGCCTGGGGGGGGGTTTATTTTTTTTTTCCCTTCCCAAATGACTTTGTTGTTGCTGGAGGAGTCTCAAAGACTCTCAAGAGGGTGGTCAGACCTGGTGAGATTGGGCAAGCCTCGAGCAGAAAAGAATCCCTCCAAATGCACCCAGAGAAGGCAACCTGCTTCACCCAGGTGCTTGCACCAGCTCCAAGGGAGGGGCTGATGCCTTTCCTCTCCACCCACAGGGGAAGCAGCTCTCACCAGCAAGTGAATAAAATCCCTTTGCTCCCTTACTCACATTTTCCACTCTGCATTTCCTGAATCAGAAGCAAGGAAGAAAAAAAAAAAGAGTCAGTGCTAGGAGGAGAGAGAGAGCATGTGAGAGGTGATGCTGGGATGTGAATAGAGCAGCAGGGTAAGACCTGAAGAGACAGCAGCAAGCAGCCAGAGGGGAAGCTTTGATGCTGAGGAAGTTCCACCAGCTCGGACACATGACAGCAAGCAGCTGATTTCCACAGCTTTACAACGTGGTGGGGAAAAAAAAAAAACACAACCAAAAACTCAGAGCTAAAGCACAAGGGTAGAGTTCTTTGGCTTGCAAGACCCATGACAGCATCACAGACCTTTTCTCACGCGTCCTGATCACAACCAGACGTGGGAGCCTTGCTCTCCCCACCCAGCACTTTCTGCTCTGCTCTGTGCCCTTCAGACCCTCAGCAGCAAGCATGTGTCCAGAAGAGTGAGAACCAAGTCCTGTGTTCAGTAAATCAGCCTGAGGAAGAGTCCCCAGGGCCTCAAATACAAGCCCGTGTGCCTTACCAGGCTTTTGCTCCTGGCTTTCAACCACTTTTTGCCCTTCACAACGTTGGAAGCTTGAAGAGCAGTGTCAGGGGTGCCCCTTGGAGGAGAGCTCCTGAAAGCACCAAGAGCCAGCAGCCTGCCCTGTAGAGGGGACTCCTTTCGTGGCCCTGCCTTAATCTACCACCACTTTACCAAGCCCACCAGCAGCCTAGACTTGAGGCTACAAAAATATCAGACCTGCTCCAGCATTTTGCTGGTGTTCACAACCTCCCTCTCCTGACACAAACCATCTCAGCTCTCTCTGCAACCCAGGGCCACAAAATCTGCGCATTTGTCATCTCCTTCCAGATCCCTTTCCCTCCACCAGCCTCCTGAGCTCCCACACCCTCTTGTCTGTCCCCGAGCTCTCATTCCCATCTCCCTCACCCTGTGCCCCCCTCCCCACCCCATATGTTGAACGAGCACCTGATGGTGGGGAACTGCAGGCAGTTTTGTGGGAGCTGTGAATATCTTCATCCATCCCAGCCCCATGCATGCTCCTCATCTGCTGTTGCTCTGGGCAGCACCAGGAAGGTGCACACAAAGTGCACAGACCTACCTCTGAAGTCACACAGCTCCCAGCCAGGCACACAGGAGAAGCCAGGAGGGGCAGGCATTTGGTGGAGTTTGTTGCAGGCACTTGGCAGAGTTTATTGTAGGCTCTTGGTGGAGTTTGCTGCAGGTGATGCTTATTTTCAGGGGCATGTCCCCAGGGCTAATCAATCACAGCCAACCACCAAGCCATAAATCCACAACCATTTGCAGCTGGTTGCTGAGGTCACTTTGCAGAAGGTTGGTGAGGCTCAGATAGTGATTTTTAGAAGGCTGAAGCTGTCAGGTTTGTGGACAGGGTAATCCCAGATGTCAGCATTAGGTCTTTGCTCTGAATTACTCTGCAGAAAAAAATTGCCTTCCTCTCCGACTAGATAAAGCTTAGCAAGGTCCAGCCTCCAGTGCTTACATTTATCCCACATGAATATCCATGAGTTGGACTTTGTGAATCCCACAAAGTCCAATTATCAACCTTCCTGGGTAGGATTTTCCTCCCAGATCTGTAAGAGCTCCAAAACCATGCTAGGGTTTGGCATTTCCAGTTCCCTGCATCCTTAGGGCTGGTAACTGGGAGCTCTTCCCCGTTCTGAGCTCTGGGAACAGTGCTGAGTTTTATGGCTGCTCTCTGGGCACGAAGCCCAGGGGGTGGTTGATTTGTGTCCTCCAGAGGATTTTCCTGTGCTGGGTACTCCTCCTGCAAGGTCTTGAGGTGTTCACCTTGCTCTAGAAACCTCTTGCCTGGTTTTAGTCAGTGCTTGAAGGGACTTAACCTTTGTGCTGGAGGGTGGGACTCATCCAGGCAGCTTGTTGGGCTCTTCAGTAAGGCTGCCAGCGAGGAGCTCAGCCCTGTGCCTTAGAGGGGGAATGCTCCTGTGGTCCCCCAAACTGTAGGTGCACTGTGTGGGCTGGCACTTGTGAAGCTGCTCTGAAAGGCAGGCAGAAGTGGTGGGGCTCATGAGGCGCCTTGAAGGTGTAAGGTACGGTAGGAGGCAGCCTGCTGGTCAGCAGGCAAGGCAGAGCTGCCTGCCAGTGCCATCCTCACACCCTCACTGCTGTGCTTGGAGGGACAGATCTGCTCCACTCCTTGCCTGCAGCTGCCCACACTGTGCCCTGGTGTGCTCGAGAGCAGAGTGGCACCGTGGCAGGGGGCCTGGACCCGCCTCGGCCATGCGGCTCCTTTTTGGGTGCAGACTCGACTGGATGAGTGTGACCAAGGGAGCTTTGGGTGGCCTCACCCCAAGCCTCCTCTCTGCAGGTGCTGCTAGGATCCGGGCTGTGGAGGCCATGCTGCTGTCCCCAGGGCCTCCTGCCCTGCCCTGGGTTCCTCTCCCCCTCCCCGCGGGTGTTATTTACACCGTTTCCTGCCCGGGGAAGTGCAGGAGTTTGACGTTACCGAGTTGGTTTCCGCTCTCCTGCTCTGCTCCCACCGGGAGCTCTTGCAGAGCCTGAGCCTGGTGGGGCTGGCAGCAGCTGGGCAGGAGTCTGCCCATGCCAGCGGGCAGGCTGAGGTGCCAGTGGGCAGGGTGCGGTACCAGCAGGCAGGGTGAGATGGCAGCCAGGCCCAGGGAAGGCAGTGTAACCCCTGTCGGGCCGGACTGCTGGAGCTCAACCGGCCTGGAAAGGCTGAGCAAGCTGACTCCATGTCCACCCCTCCACGTGGGTCCTGCTGCAGGGCTGGAGGGAGCCGCGTGGCCGCGGCGGGAGGAAGGGAGGATGCGCTCGGGCACCGCCGCAGAGCCTTTGGGTTCCTGCCGAACTGACACCCTCCCTTCTCCCTCCCTTTTCCACCCCCATCCTTCCCGTGTGCTCCTGCCTGGCCTGCGTTCTCCCCTCCCTTCCCTTCTCCCTCCCATCCCGCAGCAGACAAAATGGCTGCTGCATGGCCATTTTGTTTCCTGCCTGGAAGGGGGAAGGCAGGACGCTGGGACTTGGCTCTTTTTTTTGGAGGCTGCGGCCACGTTCGAGCCCAACTCTCCTGTCTCTACGTGGCNAAAAAAAAAAAAAAAAAAAAAAAAAAAGAAAAAAAGGACCTTTTGGAACGAGCCCAAAGTCAGAGGCAGAGAGTGGGTAGTTTTGGCGTATGTTGAGCACTGAAAATGCCTGGAATTGCCAAACTGAGCTTTTGTATCAGCAGCGGTTCAGGCTACCGGGCGCGGGCAGAGCCGCGGGGGCTGCACGGGGCTGGCCGGACGGAAAGGTTTGTTCTCCATATTCAACAAACCAGCTCACTGCTTTCTTCTCTTTTGCTTAGAAAGTACCCGAGAGCACTTGGGGGGGAGTTCTGATTTGTTTTCGGACGGGCGGATGGTTTTACGCATCGCCTTGGTATGATTCGAGCCGGTCACTGCCGGACGGTTGCATTTTAACCTGTTGTGTGTCCTCCTGCTTTTATTTTATTTTGGGCCGACTTTTTCCATGGATTTGGCAGTGCCTGGATGGAGCTGATGTGATCCGGAGGACGTTGTTGTTGTTGTGTGTTGTTGTTGCTGTTTTGGCTTTGCTTTTTCTCCTCTTTGTGGTTTGCTTTTTCTCCTCTTTGTTTTTTTTTTTTTTTTCCTTTNGTTTCCTTTTTGTTTTTTTTTTTTTTTTTTTCTTTAAAGGCATCTTTGTTTTGTTCATTTCTTTCTTTGCCTCGAAAGTTTTCACCTTGAAGACAACAAAAAAAACCCCCAAACCACCTCGATTTGAACAACTCTTCTTGGCTTT
>VWZI01020352.1:47565-59567 GCA_013396835.1 Psilopogon haemacephalus | reverse complement strand
TTTAATTTGTGTGAAATACAGACTTAGTGAGAAAAGGGAATTTTCTCTAAAAGATATTGGCTTGAACTATAAAATTAATGCAATCATAGTATAAAGACATGAAATGTATCTATCTGCATGACTTTCCTCCTGGGACACATTAACATATCTCTCAAGAATTATTTTAGATTGATGGCTAGCAATTTCTGATGACCTACGCACTATTTTGTATTATCTTTGGGAGGGCTATGGATAACGTTCTGTCCTCCAGGGTGTTCAAAAGAATCAGATGAGGAATGAAAAAAATAGGGCAATAAAAAGCATACATTATCTCAGAAGGATCAAGGGAATTAATTAAAAGAATAGATAGTGCCTTTTTAGAAGTTAGAGAATTTTTAGTTTACATATTTCTCTGTCACATCAGTGGAAAACTTCAGAAGTATATTAAACATCCGAAAATTATCAAGAACAACCTTTATTATGAGCTAACAGTTGAGTTTGGTGCTGTCATTACAGTGACCCACTTGCAGTAATTTTAAAATGTTCATGTTCTCCACGCAATCTTCAGTTCAGAAATCTCAAAATACTCTATTCAGGTAAGAAATGAGAAATACGGTAGATTTTATGTCCATTCTTTACTCTTCCTATGTCCTATAGACAAATTTGTGATACGTTATATTTATTACCCTCGTTTATAAAAGAATGGTAAGTTATGGGAAGGGAATATACAAGCCCATTGGGTTGAATTTGCATTATCATAGGTAACTTAAAGCACTTGGGATTATGCAAAGTGCAAGTGAGATGGTGATTCCATTATAGGTTTGTTCTGTAGGAAATTAGTAGGACAAGCATTAGCACATAAGATGTCACAAGCAGCTTGCCATTAAACAAACACCATTTCCAAATTTTACAGAATGTTATGTGTAGATGAGACCCTCTATCACTAACCTTCTGAGAGGGACCCGTTTGCACAACAAATGGGTTTAATGTGATGTGAAAGTGACACGTGCTACAATGCCAATATTCAAAATCAAAGCTGTAATTTTGGTTGTTTTCTCTGTGCAAACTGCAACTTTTTTCCACACCATATCACCTATGTCCAAATCACTTCATTTAATTAAATATTACAATGTCACACAGGCTGCTTGCCTCCACTTGTTAGTGCAAGAAACTTTGCCTTCTCTGTGATGGGTACAATAATGTTGACACTGAAATGTGTAAAAGCATTCCGGCACTTCGTGTCCCTCTAGATAGGGGTATAAAGAAGGAAAGAGCGTCCTTCAGTCTGAGCTGATCATGCTGTCCAGAAAAAAGATATTCCCGACTCCTGCTAAGCCCACCCATCTGTGAGGTTGTAACTGATACTACTTTCACGGGAGCTGCCTCCTCATATATGATGTGTGGGAAAAGTGGACCCGGAAAGCCCTAGGTACTGGTGATTGTCCCAGGGTCGGGAGAAGTACTGTATGCCCTTTAGGGAGGCTACAGCATGCGTCCCATCCTTTCGGTTCCTCCGTCATGCCACACGGTGGCAGTATTTAGTTTCTGCTCTTCTGATTACCTTCATTGACGTTCCTTTTCCTCACATTACTATGATTTCTTCCTCCTCTCTTTTTTTCTCCCCAGTGGATATCTCTAAGTCGTGGTTATGAGTAGTATGGTTTGTGTATTGTGGACACTTGATACTCAGTATTTGGACTTCAGACATCTCTGAGGTCACCTTAAAATGAGGTGGTGAGGTTAAATACTGCATTTCATTGCATTCATATTTATTTGCTACAGATATATGTATGGTCTTAGATGCTTTAGATGATGGGTGGCACCCAACCTGGGCTGTTGGTTTATTCTTTAGCCTGTTTAGTCTTTTCAGGAATATTCCCTTATTCAAGAGAGTTCAGACCAGGAGAATATAGCCCCAGATCCTGTAATTCAGGGGATCTCCCATCTGTAGTAGAAGTTAACTTAACATGACAAAAGGATCTTTGAAACTTCCAAATGCAAAACATTTCTTACACATAAGCTTATGTCGGCTTAATAACTGGAATGGTGGAATTCAGTTATGAAATATAAATAAACGCAAGATTGCTTGCATTCAGGAGATTATGGTAACAGTATAATTGATAAACTGTGATGTTTTAGTCACTTGAAGACAAAGGAAAATGTGGCTGACCTATGATTCAAATAATCACAAAATTACTGTGATTTGACTTGACTATGAGAATTCTAAGTTGAAGTGTATCCATGAATGTTCTTGTACAAGGCTGTGATGGTAAACCTCACTCGGAACCTCAGAGACGCTTCTGGTCAAAGAAGTTTGGGAAGCTCTGGCTTAGATGCTTCAGGTATGCAGAAGTGATCCAGGTAGAACTCTGAAAGTGTGTGTTTTCCTTTCTCTTACAGAATGGAGGAAGTCTGATTGCTCTCTATGCATGTGTCATGTTAGAGATGCAGCAGAAGAAAAAAATCAGAGCAGTGGGTATTCCAGCAGGAGCAGAAAGAGAATGCTACTGACTTAAAGATGATGTTTAATCCTTTCAATTTAAAAAAGTATTATGATGGAAGTAGTTTCTGATGACTTTTTGGAAGGTTACATGTCTATCCTATTGTTCTTAAGAGCTCATTTCAGTCAGTGTCTGGGAATGACATATTGACTATGATGCTGGAAAAATAATTTTAAAATTACGTTCAATTTAGATTTAAAAAAAAAAAAGTAAACGGAGGAAATAATATGGCACTTTCCAAGTATCTCACGTTTGAGATGACATTTTCATTTCTTAGCACTATTTTAGTTGAATTGCGTTTATCTGTGAAACAGCATATACCAATTTCCATTGTCTCCATTGTGCTTGACTTTCATTCAGGAACTTCTGAAAAAGGCTTTATGGCTTCTGAAAACTGTGTTTGTTCTGAGATGCTGTTGCATAGGAATGGCTTGATGTACAAATATAAGGCAAAAACCACTGTGAATTTTGAGCACTTATTTTTTTATATTTGTTACTGAAACTAGTTTTAAAGAAGCAAGATTCTGGTTGTTTTTTGCAGAAGCCATTGGAACCTGTCTCTTTTTCATTAATCCTTTTATAATCAGTAATTGACTCAGTGGTCTTTATGAATGAACAAGAATAAGAAGAGGCAAAATAATGTATAAGGTGTAGGTAAGAAAGAGACCTTACATGGGCACGTTCCTGACTGAATGAACACATATTCTTTATATATTGGAATAGAATCATAGAATTGTTTCACTTGGACAAGATTTCTAAGATATGTGAGTCCAATCATCAGTCTAAGGTCACGAAGACCATCCTTTCAGTAAAGAATTTTTTCCTAATATACAATCAAAATTTCCCCTGGCACAATTTCAGTCCATTTCATCTTGTTGTATTACCTGATACTAGGGAGAACAGACGAACGTCACCTCTTTACGACCTCCTTTCAGGTAGTTGCAGAGAACAAGGAGCTCTTCCCTCAACCTCCTCTTCTTCAGACTAAACAGTAATGATTCATTCATCCACTCCTCATATGCACAGTTTTCCAGACCCTTCATCAGCTTCATAGCCCAAGCAACTCAATGTCTTTCTTGTAGAGAACAGTCCAAAATTGAACACAATATTTGAGGTGCGGCCTTGCCAGTGCTAAGTACAGGGACACAATCACTTCCTCTATTCCTGATGGCTGCCATATTTCTGATACAGGCAAGGGTGCTCTTGATCTTCTTGGCCACCAGAACATACTGCTGGATCACATTCAAATGGCTGTCCACCAGCACCCCCAGATCCTTTTTTGCTGTTCAATTTTCCAGTCACTCTCCCCCAGCCCAGTAGTGTTGCATGGGGTTGTTTTGACTGAAGTGCAGGACCCAGCACTTGGCTTTGTTCAGTTCATGCAGTTGATGTTGGTCCATTGACCCAGCCTGTCCAGATCCATTTACAGATACCTCAAGCAAACCAACACTCATGCCCAACTTAGCACCATCTGCAAACTTGCTGAGGGTGCACTCAATTCCCTTGTTCAGATCATTGATAAATGTGTTAAAGAGAATTGGTCCAAATACCCTGGTGAACATCACTTGCCACTGGCCACCAACTGAATGTAACTCTATTCACCACAATTATCAGCCACTTTTTAACCCAACACAATCAGTTTCTCCAGGAGGATGCTATGGGAAACTGTGTTGAAAGCCTTACTAAAACCAAGGTAAATAATATTGACAGCCTATTCCTTGTCCACCAGGAGGGTCACCTTATCATAAGAAGAGATTGGATTTGTCAAACAAGATTTGCTCTTCTACTGACTGGGCCAAATCATTGTGTTGCCCTGTGTATGATATCACTTATCTGCTGCATGACATCAGCTGGCAGTGAGGTCAGACTGAGAGGCCTGTAATTTCCCCAATCCTCCTTCCAGCCTTTTATGTAGATGAACGTCACATTTCTTAACTGCAGTCCATTGGGACCCCATCAGTTAGCTAGGACTGTTGGACAATGACAGAGAGTGGCTTGGCAAGCTCTTCTGCCAGCTCTGTAGCATCCTTAGGTGGGTGTAATCTGATCCTGTTGACTTTGCGTGCATCTAACTGGTGTAACAGACAGCAAACAATTTCTCCATGGATAATCACAGAATTGTCAGGGTTGGAAGTCACCTCAAAGATCATCCAGTTCCTACCCCTCTGCCATGGGCATCTCACGTTAGATCAGGTTGCCTAGATCTCTCCAGCCTGGCCTTTAAAACTTTCAGGGATGAGGCCTCCACCACCTCTCTGGGCACCCTGTTCCATGTTCTCACCACCCTCAAGGTGAAGAACTTTTTCCTAACATCCAACCTGAATCTACCCACTTCTGGTTTTGCTCCATTCCCTCTAGTGCTATCACAACCTGACATCCTAAAAAGTCCCTTATCAGCTTTCCTGTAGGCCCCTTGAAGCCGCCTTTACTGCAGAGCGAACAGCCCCAGTGGTCTCAGTCTGTCTGCATAGGGGGGGTGCTCCATCCCCCTGATCATCCTTGTGGTCCGTCTCTGGACATGATTGTCCATGCACATCAATGTCTTTCTTATAATAGGGGCTCAAGAACTGGATGGAGTACTCAAGGTGGTGTCTCACCAGAGTGGAGTAGAGGTGGTGAATCACCTCCCTCAACCTGCTGGCCATGCTTCTCTTGATCCAGCCCAGGATACGGTTGACTTTCTGGGCTGGAAGTGCACACTAGTGGCTCATGTTGAGTTTCTCATAATGGCGGCATCATTCCCTTCACCTCTGTCTTCCAGTTCAGTGTTCACTGGGTGGATACCCAGAGAAGAGTTACTCTTTCTATTAAAAACTGAGGAAAAAAAGGCATTCAGTACTTCAGCCTTTTCATCATCCTTTGTCACTGTGTTCCCTCCCACATCCACTAAAGAATGGAGATTCTCCTTAGCTCTCCTTCTGCTGCTGCTGTATTTATCGAAACACCGTTTATTACTTTCACAGCAGTAACCAGATGAACTTTGAGCTGGGATTTGTGCCTTCTGATTTTCTCCTTACAGTGCCTCACCACATCGTTATAGTCCACTTGAGTGGACCGTCCCTTCTTCCTAAGCTGATAAGCTCTCCTCTTATTCCTGATCTCCATCCAAAGCTCTCTATTCAACCAGAAAGGTCTCCTTCCTTGATGGACAGAACATCTTTCAGGACATGGGAATTGCCTGCTCCTGTCCTGTTAAGACTTCCTTCCCATCCCTCCTCAAATCCTTTCCCTGTAAGGTGGCCTCCCAAGGAATTCCGTCAGTAAATCTCCTGAACAACCCAAAATTTGCACTATGGAATTCAAAAACAGCCATTCTGCTAAGCCCTCTCTGTACTTCATTGACAACTGAAAACTATTATTTCATGGTCACTATTCCCAATATGTCCTCCATTACATTCCTCACAAGTCCTTCCCTGTAACAGGCAAGAAGGTCCAGGAGGGCTTCTTCAACAGTTGAAGTATTGTAATCTCACCAAATATCTGGAGCAGTGACTATGAAACCTCTCACGGCTGTTTGTAGAGTGCTTCATCAGCCTCATCATCCTGATTGGGTGGGCTGTAACAGAATCCCACCACAGCGTCTACCTTATTAGCCTTCCCCTTGATTTTTACCCATAGACATTCAACCCTATCACCACTGTGACTAATGTAACTATGCAATCTAGAATTAGAGCTTTTTAAAAGGCAAAGCTTCCAGTTTATTTGCTTTAAATTAAACACTATTTGGTAGCTAGAAAATGTGGCACATTGATGTTAGTATTTGCAAGTAGGTATTAGTCTTGTATCTCTATCAATCTAAACTTAAGAAAATGTCTGCTTTTGCAAGACTGCAAGGAAATCTTTCTTTAACTATGTGTTGTGGATACAACAAACTATAAAGCAATCTCTAAATACAGGAACTTTGTGCATTCATTTATCTGACAAATTAAAATTGGGAGCTGCCCTGAGAAATATGTCAAGAGTAAAGACCTAGAGTTGGAGGCTAGGATTTTTCCTATGGAGATTTGCATTTTCTCTTTCTGCTTAAGAAACTTTCAAAACAACAACATAATTCTGTCCAAGCCCATTACAACAATTTACAAATAAAATTACCCAAACCCTTCTTATTATGGTGTTTTCAGAAGAATTGAAAGGACTGAAAGGCAGAACAAGACTATGATAACCTCCTCAAAAGGCTGAACATAATTCTTCTCCAGAATGGCTGGTGTTGATACAATAGTGTATCATTCCAGAGAATTCCACAGAAAGGGTGGTCAGGCATTGGAATGGGCTGCTCAGGGAAGTGGTTGAGTCAGCAATCCTGGATGTGCTTAAAGATCATTTGGGTGTGGTGCTTGGGAATATGGTTTAAGGGTGAACCTCACAGAGCAGGGTTATTGGTTGGACTTGGTGATCCCTAGGGTCTTTTCCAGCCTGAGTGTGATTCTCCCTAGGCAGCATTGGCATGAAGAATGACTGTTCTCTATCCTCAGACAATGCCACCCCTATAAAAAAAAAAAAAAAAAAAAAAAAAAAAAGACCACAAAAAAAAAAGGGCAAGCAGGACACCCCTAATNTATCGAGAAACTTCTGGGTAACTTTTCCAGAAGCAGGAACTTTCCTCATCTGCATCTCTGTTTTCCTTCTGTCTATTCTGGCTGCACTTTCTCCTCACAGGTGTTCCGCTGTGCTTCTCTTTCAAACACATTCTCAGAAATCTCTGCACAAGTACTCATATTTTTACTGGCATAAATTCTTAGTTTTTGTCATGGTAGACCTGAAGGATCAAAATATGCCTGTACATGTGATAGATTGCCCACACATGTTTTTCTACTTCCCTCTGTTTTTGGGGAAGAGGTAACATTGGGAAAAGAGACAAAGGACATGGTGCCATGGAGTCTGATGGGTATTTCTTTCCCTTTTCCTTCTGTTATATATATATATATATATATTTATATACACTAATGTCACTTGATATCTTTGTTGTGAAGGTGTAAAATATTATGTATAAATCGACTCTAAACTCTCCCTCTGCCTTTTTTTAAACTTCCCTTTCTTATGTCCTGAAGAGGGTTGAGAGAGGAGATCGGAGGCAGAGTGGGAGAATTTTAGCCCTCACTCTAAAACCATTACAGATACAGAGAAGATGGAGTTTGATCATGTTCTTTTCTTCAGGACTAAGGAAGACTTTCCCTTGGGCAAAGAGAATCAGGTTACGTATCACTTAGACAAACTGGACATCTACAGATTCATGGGTCATGATGGGACACACATGCTAGTGCTGAGAAAGCTGGCTGAGGGACCTTCATCATCTTTGAAAGGTCATGGACAACAAGAGATATACCTGAGAACTGGAGGAAAGCCAGTGTTGCTCCAGTCTTCAAAAAGTGAAAGGAGGACCCAGGAAACTACAGTCCAGTTATTTTCACCTCCATCCTTGGAAAGATGATGAAACAGCTCATTCTGCATGTCATCTGTAAGAAATGGAAGTGATCAACATAGATTCACCAAGGAAAAATCATGTTTGACCAAACTAATGGCCTTCTGTGACCAGGTAAACAGGGGAGGGCAGTGGATGTTGTCTACCTTGACTTCAGCAAGCCTTTAGACACTCTCTTCCACAGCATCCTCATAGATAAGCTATGTGGGCTAGATGAGTAGACAGTGAGGTGAATTGAGAACTGGCTGAATGACAGTGCCAAGAGGTAGGCTTCTTCTGGACACTACACAAGTGGCAGACACTCTCTATTAAACCCTCTCCCTTTCCAAAGTGGAAGAAAAAAGGAATAAGGAAGGGAGACTTACAGACTGGAAAATAAAACTGAAAGAGCTACAATAAAAATAACTAAATAAAATATAGGCAAAATATATACAAACCCTGAATGAATCTAATCCCTTGATGGCAATTACATCACTTGTCACCACTAAGGCTGTGGGCAGGCACTAGGGAAGCACCGGACTGGTACTCAGCAGAAGACAGACCCCAGATTTGGAAGCTGCATCCTGGAAATATTTGCCTTCCAATACCTGAAGGAAGCCTACCTAAAAGCTGGGGAGGACTTTTTAGGATAACAGGTAGTGACAGGACTAGGGGGAATGGAGCAGTGCTGGAGGTAGATTCAGGCTGGACATGAGGAGGAAGTTCTTCAGCATGAGAGTGGTGAGCGCCTGGAATGGGCGCTAGTTGGGGCCCCATCCCTGAAGGTGTTTAAGGGCAGGCTGGATGAGACTCTGTCCAGCCTGGTCTAGGGTAGGGTGTCCCTGGGCAAGGCAGGGGAGTTGGAACTAGATGATCCTTGTTGTCCCTTCCAACCCTGGCTGGTTCCATGATTCTATGAAATAGATTCAAAAACACATGAATTGAGGTTAAAGGCTAAACAGAGTCCTCACAGGACATTGGCCAGTGAAGAAGGGAGTTTGACTTTTGTGGTCTCTCAACTTTATGATACATATAGCATGGAATACCCTGTTTTGTTAGTTTAGGGTCACCAGAACTCTCTGCTCTTCCCCACAAGTGTGGCCTTTTACTTACTGCACCCACAATGCGGTGCACAAGATTTAGCAGTGACCTTGATCTGCATACCAGTCCTTGGTACTAACTAGAAACCTTGAGCATTATCACTACTAGAAGCAGAAACTGTGAAAACATGATGTTAAATTTTAAAAGTGCAGTTAATTAGAAGAAACTAAGCTTAAAAGTAAAGTTACTGAACAGAATTTGTCCATTCAATTCACACTAGGATATAGAGCTCAAAGGATTGTGATTGGTGGTGCAGAGTGTAGTTTGAAGCCTGAAGCTAGTGTTGTTCCCCAGGTGTCAGTACTGGGTGCAGTCTTATTCAACATATTCTTCAATAACATGCATGTGCTGGTTTGAGGGATCTCAGGTTACTTTAAGAAGACCACAGAGACTAAGTCCCATCCCTGGTCATTCCCAGAAATCATGATTTTGTTATTCAATCTCACAACCCTGCTATCACTTTATGAGCAGGCAGTAAAGTAAAATCTTTCTCTCTTCTCCCTTCCTTTTGGATCTCCAGAGGGACTCTTATCTGGTTAACTAATGGAGGATTAGCATATTAGAGAGGTTTGATTTTTAAGGGATAATACACCAGTGATTTCCTCTATAATACAGAATAGTCAAGGCAGGGGAATGAAGAGAGTTTACATCACAATTTCAAGTATGAGTTGTTCTACTCTTCACAGGCAAGGTATTATTTTGAGTACAGTCCACAAATGGATCAGCCTGTGTCTAGGGTAAAACAACAAATCTAAGAAGGAAAACAAAAGCCCCAGTTTGTCTAGGCTAGAATACAGAAGACTAAAGCAAAATACTAGAGTAAGACAAAACAACTTTAAAATTAGGAAGAAAGACAGCGGGTAGATATCAAATATTTCTAACAGCATAGCCAAGAAATAGAATATGCTACTTAAGAAAACTGTAGAATCCCCATCATTGAAAGTTTTTCCAGAGCAACAAAGAAAAGCATTACCTTCAGTGGTCAAGGCACACTTGTTCCTGCCTTGAGAGAGATGATGGATTTAGAAAGTTCCTCCCAGGCCCACAATTGTATAAACATGAATGTGATCATAAACATTCAAAGCAAGACATATAATACGTGCAACGTTCACATTTTCAACCTGTACCTGACAGATGGAGAATACAGAAGACAAACTCTGCAGTGGTTGTGAACTAAAGCTTGTCTTCTTTGCAAAAGTGAGCGTAAATTAACATGTTTGAATAATCTCTTCAGGACAGCTTCTTTCCAGGGAGACAAGACTGATAGAAGCCATGATGCAGAACAGTACTAAACCAGCAGAAGGTGGTTTCTTACCAGGCTAATTGCATAATCAGCTGAGAAGCTACACATGCATATCTTGCAATGTCGTAACTTGAGCTACCTTATCCCTCTTTCATTAATAGTTCAGGTGTCAGCAACTCTTTAATTTAAAGCCTTTTCACCAAATGGGTATCAAGCTCTGTATTAAAGCATCATTTAAATCAAGCTGCAAGTGCTTTTCACTAGAAGGACACCTGAACAGGAAAAATATGAATTACAGTTTAGAAAGTGGACTTCAACATTTAGCAGTGCAAAACATACTGTGACACAATGAGATAATGCCAATATCTGTATGCAGTTATCTGCATAACTAGATTTACATTAATGTCGCAGAAAAGAATGTGAGTCATAAGAAATGACAGAGTGCTTTCTTAACTTAAATTTCTATTATAAACTTTATTAAAGGAATGCTGGAGACATAGGGACTATAATGTACTCTCCAACTGCATCAAAATTTGCTTTGTTTCACTGTAAACTCATTGTTCAAGCAACAGTCAAATCTTGTTACCAAACTGATTTTCATCTGTTCATGACAGACATAGTATCTTAGTTTTAATTTTAGAAAGATAATTTACTCTTCCCCAAAGGGAGTAAATAAAACCACTCCACAACTGGAAATGTAAATGAAATAGTATTTACAATTATTTACAGTATTTATAAAAATGCAAAACACAGAAATTCACATTTCAGCTTAGAACAACCTTATTAAGTGAAAAACCTTCCAACAAACCAGTTTCCAGTGCATGGCCATTCCTTCCACCATTCCTTCCTACCCCCTGCCCGAGCTAAACTGAATAGCAAAACTAGCTTTGTCAAGGTTGAGCCCAGATGCAGACCTCCCCCACATCCTAAGAGATAAGGGATCCACATGGGCACAGGGTGAGAGAGGCAGAAAAGGGACAAATTGACTCTGCAGCCTGTTTATATAGCAGATGCAGGGCTTATGGGATAAAATATGAAAATATGATTTTCTGCATCTATCTAGTCGCTTAGAAGACTTTTCAACTCTGTGGTTGACATCCAATTGTCAACCATCGACACATAGTTTGGATCATCTGGCAGAGTGTCAACAGTGCAACAAATGCAAGTTCTCAGTGGTGAATCATCTGTTTCCACATGGAAATGGTCACTAATTACAAAATTATACTTGTGCTTTCAATTTAGAATAATTTTGAAAAAAACTCTTTCATGTTACTGAATACCAAATAAGTATGCTTGGTGTCCCACAGCCATAGAAGATTGATTGTTTTACTTATTTATGTTAGTTTACAGGTGAGTGTTTTTGTGTCTGAAATATCTCTTGGTGCTCTTCTTTCTGTATAGGCAATGCAACAGAAACATTTTTTAATAACAACTTCTGGTAGCCAGTAATAGGCTATTTTTGATTTTATAGGCCCTTTTTTTTTTTTTTTTGTATCTATGTTTACCAAAATTTGAACTCATCAAGAAGAAATTACAGGTGCAGAGACCTTTTATTGAAGGTGGGTGTATCAAGTTAGCACAGATTCCCAACCCTCTCTGGCGCTCCCCACCTCCCCCCACCCCCTGGTGAAATAAACTCACTACAACGACTACAACACAGATTTTTTTTGAAAGTTAGGAAAAATGAAATTGTATTATCTTATAAACTAAATATAACAGTATAGGGAAATAGGGTCATATTTTTTTTAAAAAAAATCTGCATAAGAAGAAACTGAGATAC
>VWZI01020352.1:23893-47525 GCA_013396835.1 Psilopogon haemacephalus | reverse complement strand
CTGCATAAGAAGAAACTGAGATACAGGAGAACACAAGCATCTGTAAGAGTAATTGTCTGGTTTTCCTTGTTTGTAAAGTCCTGATGAATGCAAGTTTTGTAAACTAAGCATCAGCAAACTGAATTTATCCAGGACATACCCCTATGATGAATGATCTCAAAAAAACTTCTATTTGTATACTGAACAAACTGGAGAAGGCAGTTGACAAAGAAAAGACAGCAAGACAAAATAAGTTAATAGTGTTTAAGCCTTATCTTGCTTTCCCATTCATGAAGCAGAAACCCATCAAGTTCATTTCATTGTGGGTTGAATTTCTGCCACTGTACATTTCTGTATCTGCTTTGCATATACAGCACAAGATGCAAGAGAAATTTCACTCTTTCAAATACAGACAAAGGGATTTGAATTTCCTGACATCTACAGTTCTATCTAGTCAATACAACTTTGGGACCATTCAACATATCTCCTTATCAGACTGTGCGGTTTGAGGACAGACATTGAGTATTTTATTTGAAACAAGATAAAACAGGACTTACGAGAAACAATCAAGTGAAACATGAGAAGATGTTTTTGGCTATATTAGTAGGAAGAAATATAAATGCTTCTAAGTATCTCGCATTTTGGTTGACCTCTGTGGAAGCAAGGCAGGCTTATGAAGTAAAAATATGCTAGAGCTTGATGACACCACAGACCTGAAGTGATGACCAAGGAGGAAAGTGGTTAAATAAAATCACCAGAAGATAGAAGACTACAAAATACTCTTCCCTTTCTATGCTGAATGCCTGTGATAATTTTCATAGAGGCTGCAACTTTGTCTCCTGCTTTGTGACAGAAACTATAAAAAGATGTGTCAGAAGTATGTTTTGATTTCCTAACAGGTAACATGTACAGATATATGAGGAAAAATTGATGGCAAAAGTTTAACTTCCACTCTAACTTGACATTATCAAAACAAAAATTAGCTGGTTTTTTTTTTTTTTTTTTTCTGCAGAAAGAAATTTTTAAAGTGGAAGAGCTAAAAATTATCCCACCAGAAAAGAGAAGAGACTTCTTTACCTTGGTCTACACTGCAAAGGCCTCCAGCCACACTCCTGGATTCATGGAAGATAATGGCAGGGTCTGGAAGGAAGAACTGCCTGTCATAAGTAAAGATCATGTTTGTGATTACCTGAAGAACCTGAAAGTGTTCAAGTCCATTGGACCCAATGGGTTACACACATGGGTACTGTAAGAAGTGGCAGATGAGGTTGATAAACCCCTCTCTGTTATATTCCAAAAGTCCTGGCAGTCTGGTGAAGCCTCCACTGACTAAAAAAGGGGAAATACAACTCCCATTTTCAAAAAGGGTAGGAAGGAGGAGCCGGGGAACTATAGGCCACTCAGTCTCACCTCTGTGCCTGGTAAGATCATGGAGCAGATCCTCCTTGAGGCACTACTGAGACAGGAGAATAGTGAAGAGGTGATTGGGTACAATCAGCATGGCTTCACCAAGGGCAGATCCTGCCTGACAAACCTGGTGGCCTTCTATGAACAGGTCACAACATTAATAGATGAGGGGTGAACAACTGATGTCATTTACATGGACCTGAGCAAAGCCTTTGACACTGTCTCACACCACATCCTGGTATCCAAGCTGGTGAAACATGGGTTTGATGGGTGGACTACCAGATGGATAAAGAACTGGTTTGATCACCACACCCAGAGAGTGGTTGTCATTGGCTCCATGTCCCAGTGGAGACCAGTGACAAGTGGAGTCCCTCAGGGATCAGTCCTGGGACCAGTCTTGTTTTTTGTGGGCAGCATGGACAAAGGCATTGAGTGCACCCTCATCAAGTCTGCTGATGACACCAAGCTGTGTGGTACAGCTGACATGCTTGGAGGGCAGGGATGTCATTCAGAGGGATCTAGACAGGCTGGAGAGGTGGAAACAAGCCAACCTCATGAGGTTTAACAAGGCCAAGTGCAAGGTCCTGCATCTGGGTCGAGGCAATCCCAAACACAAATACAGGCTGGGCAGTGACTGGCTGGAGAGTAGCCCTGCGGAGAAGGACTTGGGGGTGCTGTTGGATGAGAAGCTCAACATGAGGCAGCAGTGTGCACTTGCAGCCCAGAAAGCCAAGCAAATGCTGGGCTGCATCAGGAGAAGTGTGGCCAGCAGGTCAAGGGAGGTGATTCTTCCCCTCTACTCTGCCCTGGTGATACCCCACCTGGAGTACTGCATCGAATTTTGGAGCCTCCAATACAAGAGGGATGTGGACGTGCTGGAGTGTCTCCAGAGAAGGGTCACAAGGATGATCAGAGGGCTGGAGCACCTCTGCTATGAGGACAGACTGAAAGAGTTGACGCTGTTCAGTCTGGAGAAGAGGAGGCTCCCAAGTGACCATATTGTGGCCTTCCAGTACCTGAAAGGAGCCTACAAGAAAGCTGGGGAGGAACTTTTTAGGCTATGAGGTAGTGACAGGATTTAGGGGGAATGGAGCAAAGCTGGAAGTGGGGAGATTCAGACTGGCTGTTAGAAGGAAGTTCTTCACCATGAAAGTGGTGAGACCCTGGAATGCGTTGCCCAGAGAGGTGGTTGGGGTCACTTCCCTGGAGGTGTTTAAGGCCAGGCTGGATGAGGCTGTGTCCAGCCTAATCTAGGGTAGGGTGTCCCTGGGCAAGGCTGGGCGTTTGGAACTAGATGATCCTTGTGGTCCCTTCCAACCCTGACTGATGCTATGATTCTATGATTCTATATGGATGGAGAACTCACATGACCGGAATATGGTCATGGATGGCTACATCCTTTCCAGGGAAGACAAGACAACAAAGTAAGGTGTTGGAGTTGCTCTTTACCTAAAGGTGGATGTGAACTCATTGAAGGAAAGAAGAGAATTGTGGTCAATTGGACAGAGTCTAGATGGAGGCCTGTGTCTAATGGAGTTCCTCAAGTGTCAGTACTGGGACCAGTACTATGTCAGAACCTGGATGAGGTAACAGAGTCCACTCTCAGCAAGTTTGCTAATGACATAAAACTGGGTGGAGTGGCTGACACATTGGAGGGTTGTGCTGCCATTCAGTGAGACTTAGACATGCTGGAGAGTCAGGCATGGAGAAATTTAATTAAATTTGTCAAGGGCAAGTGTAGAATCATGTACCTGAGAAAGACCAATGCCATGTATCAATATAGACTGGGGACAGACCTGTTAGAGAGCCGTGAAGGGGAAAAGGACCTGAGAGTCCTAATGGATGGAAGACTCATAATGATCCAACAATGTGCTCTTCTGTCCAAGAAGGGCAATGCCATTCTGGGGTGTATTAGAAGGGCTGTGGTTAGTAGGTTGAGAGAGATTCTCTTCCCCCACTACTTTACTAAGGTGAGGCCACATCTGGAGTATTGTGTCTAGTTCTTGGACTCCAGTTCAAGAACAACATAGAATTGCTTGAGACAGTCCATTGCAGTGCCACAAATGTTACTAAAGGAGTGGAACATCTTCCTTAAGAGGGGAGACTGAGGGAGCTGAGGGTCTTTAGTTTGGAGAAAAAGATAAATAAATGCCTACAAATATGTAAAGGGTGAGTGACAATAGGATGGGGTCAGGCTTTTCTCAGTTATGCCCAATGACAGAACAAGGGCCAATGGGTGGACATTGAGGCATAGGAAGCTCCATGAAGAACACTGTAACAGGCTGCACAGGGGTATTCTGGACTCTCCCTCTCTGCAGATATTTAAAACCCACCAGATGTGTTCCTGTGTGATTTGTTATTGCCTACTCTGGCAGGGCAGTTGGACTGCAAGATCTTTTGAGGTCCCTTTCAGCCCCTGACATTCTGTGGTTCTGTGATAATTTCACTAATCCATGGTATCTGGAATTATCCTGTAAGATTATTTTCACCAGTTCTTCCTCAGATTTCTCATAAATACCCCCTAAACCAACTAATATGGGGTAAAACCCATACCAAGGAAATGATCAGAGGAGACTGACTACTTCTATCCACATTTATCTGACTAAAATAGTCTGATACAATCTGGAAAACAGAAGCAATAGATGAGCAGTGTTACTCAAATGCTGATAACTTCACCGTCATGTAATACAGTTGTATTGGAAGATCAGAGAATGAAAAAAAGCAGGCAAAGAATGAAAATAGATAGGAAGAGTTCAGACAAATTGGCTTGGGGATGCATCATTATCAAGGCCATTGGGACAACATGCAGCAATCTGCTATAGCAAGTAAGAAAATTCTGTGATGCTAAGATATGGTTGAGGGGGAAAATCTCACTGTGCATTCAACACTACATTAAATGCTAAGGGAGGTAAATGTGCTTCATGTGGGGCATGAGAGGTCAGACACAACCTGGTGACCCAAGCATCAGGAGCAGAGTCCTCCCAGTCTAAACCAACCCACATAGGCAGGGGGTGTGTGTGTTATCAGAGTATTTGGTTTGGCTGAGCTGGAGTTAATTCTCCCCAGTACACCCTTCTAGTACCGTGATTTGCAGTGATGTAGCTAGGTGTTGATTACTCACCAGTGTTTTGGCTACTGCTTGTCCTGGTAGGGCATAAAACCTGCCCAAATTAGTTCAAACTCCTGCTCTTTCCCTTCTCCTGTAGCAAGGTCCGGGAGTTTGCAGGTGAGCAGGTGATGGGAGTTTGAACAAAGAAAACCCCATGGCACATGAACAAGTCAGGTGATTTTTGCTGTCCCTCAAAGCATTAGGGTAGACCCCTGGGTGCAGGACTTAGAATTCATTGGCCAAAACAATAGACAATGATGGCCATTGGCTAGTTTCACACTTCAAAATAGGGTACTTAAGAAAGGGGGTTGGGACCATTGTTTTCTTTTCCTGCTGCCCTCTTCCAGGACTGGACATCTATTTAAATCTCTTTCACAGTGGCCACGTGTTTGCAGCGTGCATTTCAGCCTTCAGCAGTGGCAAGGCATACTCTTTTTCTCCTCCTCTTCTTGGGACTCTATACCTATTATGTCTGTGAGTATTAGGCAAGGTTAGGATTTTTGCCTATTGTCAGGTTCCCTGTTTTACAAGTTCTGACTGTTTGAGGTGTTTAAACTGTTTGATTCAGCATTTATAGTCTTTGTGCAATAACCTCTTGTTGACCAAACATCCAAAGAATTTCAGGGAATTTTCCCCAAAATCTTGATTATTAATAATAAAAAGTTAATAATTCATAACTGCTCATTAATAATTGCAACACTGCTGAGCCAAGAACCAAGACTATGCTTTTCCAGCATTTTCCCCCAAACAGTAGGCTGAGGAATGGGCAAGATTTTCATACAGGACACAGCTGGGCCAGCTGACCCAAATTGACTGAAGGGGTGTTTCATGACATTTGATGTCAGCTCAGGTATAAAAGCTAAGAGAAAGAAGTAAATGTGGGGACATTTGTTGATGGCATCCAAAGCAACCACTAAGCATACAGGAGCCCTGTTTCCTGAGAAGTGACAAAACATCATTTGCTGATGGGAAGCAGAGAATAATATCTTTGTTTACTCTTGCATCTGTGCACACCCTTTGCTCTTGATTTTCATCCTATTAAATATCCTGAGTCAGGGTCCTTTTGTTATATTTTCACTCTCCCCTCTTGTAGTGGGTTTGAAGTTACCTGCCCCCCCACCTTTTTAAAACCCTGGCTAAAACTCAGAAAAAAACACTGGAAGTTGATAAATGAAGCTTTATATTTACATCAGTGCAAATATACAAGCAAATATTTACAAGATATAACAGATATTTACAGAAAAATACAGTAAAAAAGGTAATACACACACCACACCCCTCCCGGAGAACAAAATCCCCAAGAGAGGTAACCAAACTCCTCCCTACCACCTTTCCCTCCTTCCCCAGCCTTATCTCACCACCTGATGATGCTGCAGATAAGCTGAAGATCAGAGAGATTAGTGGTAGGAGAAAAAATTAGTCGTTTTACTCTGAATTAGCTCAAAGGCAGAGAGACAAAGGAGAAAGCAGCCAGAGTCAGTGCAGACCAAGGCAGACTGGCTATCTGGATGTTTTGAGAACATCTCTTAAAACAATTTTTTTTTTCTGTCTCAGTAAAACTTGGTGAAGTGACACAGTGTGTTTAACTCTGTCTCAGCCAATAGTCTAATTTCTCACTCAAATTCTCCAATTAGCTCAAACCAACACACCTCTACAGGAAGGGAAGTTATAGAGCAGCTTTACTGGGCAACTGGCCCCCAGCCAGTGCCAAACCAGCACAGTAAGAAAGAAGACTTAGAGCAGAAACTCCAATCCACCTACTATGCCCATCCTACTGATTAAATAAATTTTAGATTATATGTCATCTGAGTGGAAATTCAGTTCTTGTGGCCACACCACCAAAAATCCTCTCTAAGAACTGAGTAAACAGCTGCAGCAAGCTGAGGTGTTTCCCTTTTCCTAGGTGTTCATTGCACCCTTTTTGAGGGAGATGATTGACCCACTGGAGAGCAAGCAGACTGGGAGACATTTCCAAGCTACAGCCATTCACATTGATATTCCAGTGTCTTAATTTACATTTTCTTGTTAGTGGTGTAAGCTGGCTTGTGATCTGGAATTTGGAGCTGAAGCACCACAGCTAGATTTGCCAGAGCAAACTGTCCATATAATCTTAGCAAACCCACAAACACTTGGTTATGCTTATAACATTTATGTGTTTAAAATGAAGCAGTATTTGAGACCTCTCCACCTAGTGCTGAAATGTCTTAGTAATGTTTAATAGTTACAAGCACATTTGAAATTAGTGAAAAGCAGAGAAAAGTGGCTTTAATGCATTTTAATATTTCTACATTGGCAGAAGATTTTCCCAGGCATTCCCCAAAGTCTTGAATTAGGTGCATTTGACAGCAACTTTTCAATTTCTATTAGTGCCAGGAATTGCCTGCACTTGTGTTTTAAAACAAGTATCTTCCCCAGCATTCATCACAACAGACTATCTGAAGGAGTATTTCACATGTTTGATGGTATCTATGATTAATTGGCAAAACCAGTCAGAATATTTCAATTGAAACAACTTTTATGTTGAAACATTAACTCACTCCATTTTAAAAAAATCAGACTTTACCAAAAACTTGTTTCAACATTCTGAGGAACATGTTTAAGGTATCTTCAACAGTGCTGAAAAATTGATTCACAGAATGAATGACATTTTTTTCAGTTATCTCAGATCAACTCGTTCCCTGGACTTTTTTCCGTACCTCCAAACAAAAAAATACACATACACACACACAAACCATGAAAGACAACAACAAAACCTCCCAAAAACACACCACAAAAAAACTCTGACCCCCCCCCCCAAAAAAATGGAAAAACCAAACACTAATCAAAAAGACTTTTTTTCTGATCAGACCTATTAATTTATATCTAGAATGTTTGCAGTATTGTCTTGCAAAGCACCTAAATCAATTGTTTCAAAGGTTTAAGTTGAAACACATCTTCCTGTCTGGATCAAAAAAAATAAAAAGAAAAACAAACCAAAACCCAAACCCTGACTCTTCTAAAATGACACAGAATACCACTTCAGAGGCAGTGCAACACTAACCGACCATCTAGATATTCCGAGGTGATTAAGATCTCCCTCAGCCCTGATAGACGTTTGATGATATTTGAGGACTCTCTTTCAGTGAAAAAGCATCCTCCTTTACCTCAATGCTTTCTACAGCTTGTCAATCTCAGGTGAAGATAAACATGTTAATTGACTGCCTTATTAATTTATTAATGAGTAATGACATAAAGAGTAGTGTCAAATGCTCATAAAATTCATCCTTCACTGAAGAACTATCCATGTTTTAAGAGAATACTTTTAACTACCTTTCATTACTAATTTACTCATTAGTGTACATTATACTTAAAGATCAACAACACCCAGCAAACTGCTGCATTATTATAGATGCAAATGTATTGAACAATAAAGAATTACATGTACAAGACAACAGTTGGAGCTTTCATGTGTATTGTATTACAAGGAGAGGAGAAACTGCATTAGCATTTGAAAGTCTGATGCAGAATAATTATATTCAATTAACTAAGGACTTCTTGGGCAGCAGCCCAACAGAGAACTGCACATAATAAGACCAGACAGAAGGGAAGGAAGTGAACTGGTTTGAATTCTGTACTGCCCAAGTGCTAGCAGATAGAAGTACTGTGTCATGGCTGTTAATACGTGGCTAATAGAAGTAAACAGCTACTTCAGTTCCATTAGAAGTGGCACTGTTTCCTGCTTTACACTAGTTCTCTAAGCCTCACTGAGGCATGCAGGTGATATTTGGCTTTGCAAGAGATGAGGTCCAATATACACATGCAGTCCGGCTAAACACCTATTTCCCATACTTCATATTCTACCTTCCGGAGTCAAGGGAGTTTGTCATCAGGTATTCATGCTTCCTTGAAGCTGCAATAATAGCAACAAATATTCTTACTAATAAGCACATTCCACCACAAACAGGACAGTCATATATTCTAGATTTCATTTACTGGTGTAAGTGAAGCAAATGGTGTCAATCTTTGAACCAAGCACAGGAACAAATATGAGAGATCTATTCCCACATGCAATATAGAGAGTACACACAGAAAAGTAAAGAACTGAAAGTGCCCAATGAAAACAGAGTTAATTTCTACTTCAGAATTGCTTTCTAACTGTACATCCTTCGAACATGAGTTCTCAATTGAAAATATTACCATGGCTTAAAATGCTTTGATTTCTGCAAAATATTACAACAGTTGTTGTTTACATTCTAGTGAAATATTTCTGGATAATATTGATCTACTTACTAGCCCTTCTGTTTTAAACATAGTCATTTAAAAGGTGGTATGTCTAGGTTAGACCATCTCTTGCTTTGTTGGTTACCCTGCGGTTTTACCTGCAAGAATGACATATTTCTAGCTTGTACCTGTTGAGTTCATTGATCATAGAATCATACGACGACAGGGCTTGGAAGGGACCTCTGGAGATCATCTAGTCCAGCCCTTCTAGTGCAGGTATGCCTAGATCAGGTTGCACAGGAACACATTCAATCAGGTTTTAAAATTCTCCAGAGGAGACTCCACAGCTTCTCTGGTCAGTCTTTTACAGTGCTCCATCACCCTCAAAGTAAAGAATTTTCTCTTTAAGCCCAAGTGAAACCACCTGTGTTCTGATTTGTACCTGTTACCCCTTGTCCCAACACTGGTACCACTGAAAAAAGCACAACCCTATTGTCCTGACCTCTACCCTTTAGATATTTATATGCATTTAAAAGATCCCCTCTTACATCAGACTCTCTCAAGTAGTTCCTTCCTTGTTTGTCTTGAACTGGGGATTCCAGAACTGGACACAATACTCCAAGTGCAGCCTCACCACAGCAGAGTAAAAGGGGAGGAACAACCTCCCTTCATGTGCTGGCCACATATTTCTTAATGCACTCTTGGCCATGAGACGAATGTTGCTGGCTTCTTTTCCACTAATGCTCCAAGGTTCTTCTTCACAAAACTGCTTTCCAGAACTCCTGTTTTTTATGTCATGAGTGTAGCCACTTCAAAATATGTTTTAAAGGCTATGGTGGTTTTAAACTGATGGTTGGACTTGGTGATCTTAGAGGACTTTTTCAACAGAAACAATTCTATTATTCTATGATTCCATGTATTTTGTAATTTTACTTCCTGCTTTGTTTTTATGCCTCAAGTACAGGCAGATTTTATGTGCCATAGTTTAGGTGCCAAGGCTTATGGAAAGGATAACTTCCTGCAAGAAGTTAATCTGTATGGTCTTCTTAGTGTTTGTTACCTTAGAAGACGACTAGAATTCCTGCAAAGATTTTTGCCATATTATTGATTTCTATTCTAAATCTAGATGTGGCCCAGTGGGAACAGACTGCTGAAAACCCTATGTGAAAACAATTTTTGAAAATATTTAGTATTCTTACCAGTAAGTTTTATTCTGGTGTTTTGTCTCAGATGACTACCTTACATACCAGAAAATAGTTTGTAATATATTCCTTTCATGATAATAGTATTTTAAAAACTAAAACCAGGCTTGTGAATGTTAAAGTTTCTCTATAATACAAAGTAAAGGTTTGGAGGTGTCGTCTTGGAAGATTGCTTTTCCTTTGTACATTAATGATTTATGCAATACAAGAATAAGTGGTGACAGAAGAACTGAAGTAATGGTTTTGAAAGAAAGAAGCGACTGAAAGACAGGCAGCCAAGAACTGACTTTTTTTTTTTTTTATGTCAGGCATTTGAATGCTTTGTTAGTATCTTTTTTTGTTAATAAATGTGTCACTTGGGTGCAATGGTGGCTTTGGCAACATTTCAGCAATGTCCTCTCAATTGAGAACCTATTTGAAAATTCTATCAAGTCCTCCATAATCAAGGAGGAGAAAATCTGAATTCACCTTATCAGTTGAAAGGCATAGAATCACAGAATATAAGATATTGGAAGGGACCTCCAGAGATCATTGAGTCCAACCACCCTGCCAAAAGCAGGGCAGTCCATGCAGGAATGAAACCAAGCAGCTTTTGAACACATCCAGACAAGGAGGGTCCAAAACCCACCTTGGCAGCCCATTCCAGTGTTTCATCACACTTACTGTAAAGAAAGAAGTTTCTCCTCATGTTGAGGTGAAACCTTTTAAGTTTTTATCCATTGTTCCTTGTCTTATTGTTGTGCATCACCAAAAAAAAATTGGCCCCATCCACTTGACAGCCACGTCTCACATATTTGTACACATTGACCAGATCCCCTTTCAGTCATCTCTTCTCAAGACCAAATAGCCCCAGGTCTTTCAGTCTCTCTTCATAGGGGAGATGCTCAAGACCACAATCATCCTCATCCTCCACTGGACTCTTTTCATCACATCTCTTTCTCTCTTGAATTGGGGAGCCCAAAACTGGACACAATACTCCAGGTGTGATCTCTCCAGGGCAGAGCAAAGGGGAAGAAGAACATCCCTAGACCTGATGGACCCACTTTTCTTGGAGCAGCCCAAGATACCATTGGCCACAAGGGCACATTTGTGTCCAATGCAGAACTTGCTATCCACCAGGACTCCAAGGTCTTTCTCCATGGAGCTGCTTTCCAGAAGGGCAACCACTAACCTGTACTGGTGTCTGCTGTTATTCCTCCCCAGAAGCAGGACCCTGCACTTGTCCTTACTAAACTTCAGGAGGTTTGCCATCACCCAGTTCTCCAACCTGTCCAGATCTTGTTGGATGACAGCACAGCCTAACTGGGTGTCAGCCACCTGACCCCCAGTTTTATATCATCACAAAACTTGCTGAGGGTACACTCAATCCCCTCATCCAGGTCATTAATAAAGATATTGAACAAAACTGGACCCAGTACTGACCCATGGGGACACCACTGGACACAGGCCTCCAAGTTAAATCTCTGCTACTGATGACAAACCTCTGAACTCTGCTGTCAGGCAAAGTTCAATCTACCTCATGGTCTAACTGCCTATGCCACATTTCCCAAGCTTTTCTATGAGAATGTTATGGGAGACAGTATCAAAAGCCTGTCTGAAGTCAAGGTGTATGACATCTATGGCTCTTCCTTTGTCTACCCATTTGGTCATGGATTCACAGATGCTTATCAGATTAGACAAGCAAGATCTCCCCTTGGTAAAGTCATATTAACTACTCCTGATGACCCACTTTCCTTATATGTGGTTGGAGATGACCTCCAAAATGAGCTGCTCCATCATCTTTCCAGGGATGGAGGTAAGGCTAACAGATCTGTAGTTGCCTGGGTCTTTCTGCTTGTCTTTTTTGAAAACTGGAGTGACACTGACTTTCTTCCAGTTGTCAGGCACCTCTCCTGCTGTCCATGACTTTTCAAATTTTATGAAGGATCAGCAATAGTATCAGCCATCTCTTTCAGCACATATAGATGCACCACACTGGAGTCCATGGATCTGTGTATTTTCCATCATTATAAGTGATCTCAAACCCAGTCCTGACTGACTAATGAAGTGTCCTCCTCCCTCCAGATCTGCTCCCTTGCTTCCAGAGACTGGTGTTTCTGAGGGCTGGTCTTAAGAGTAAAGACTTAAGACTTTACATATTGTAAACCTCCTTTTTCTTTTGTATTTTTTTTCTGAGAGTTCCCTACTTATCCATGCAGGGATTGTTTAAGAGAGGAAGAAAGAACCTGAGAAAGATTTTTAGGAAAAGTAAAGAAAATGAATGCAATAATATCTGTAGCACTTTCAATTAAGATTTTTTTTTTTTTTTAAGAATTATCAAGATGATACAAAAGTGCATAGGAATATTGCCTATAGTTCCACAAGATTTTTGAGAATGCTTAGTCTTTTAGCACCATGTTATCATATGCTTGTATGGTTTATTGTTCTGTTTTCTCTGGCAAATGCTGCAAAACAAGTGTCTCTGAATTGCTGTCTTCTTTAAGAGACCTTTGCTTTTCAAATGAACTGTATTATTTAGATAGGCTGTCTCTTTCCTTCGCAGGATATACAAAGGAACATCTTCCTTGGTTTCGGGTGAAGAACTTTATCTGAAAACTGCAGATCAGTCAAGCGTGTTTTTTCTGAGGCAGGTAACTGAGTCACAAAAACTATGTAATGTCTGCTACTGTTGTAACTAATGGAGAAAACAAAACAAAACCAAACAAAACTAACATATCAAAGCAAAACAAAACCAAAACACATATCTGGAGAGCTCTCCCTCTGATTTTGATTGCAAGCGTATTCTTATCATCACATGCTAATCTAAATTGCTGCAAATTTGAGGCAATAGCACAAAAGTTAGGTGGGAAGGTATCAACCGTACCAATGGTATGCAGCTCTTCCTCAAAGCTATCTTCAAGTGAATGGGAAAATATGTTTACAAAGTTTCATGTCTCCACCCAATTTCAGATCAATAGTGTTCCTTTACTAGTCCAGACCACAGCAGCAATGTTTACAAATGCTGTGCCTTGACTTTCGATTAAGTGCTTTCAAAGGTCAGAGTTTGCTTTGTCTTTACAAATTAACTTTCCAAGATTAATTTTTACCTCTCTTTTGAAGATTTCCATTATATTTTAATGAACTGCGCAGACTACTTCTCCTTTGCTGTTATCATATATATAATCCAACGATATGTGTTACGCCCCCCAATAAGCTAGTTTCTGTATATCCCAAGAACAAAGGTTTTTCCTCCTCAGAAGAGCTGCACAGATCTCTCTCTATTTATCACCCCTTTCCATGGCCTTCTTTGGTCATCTGAAGCTATTTGGAATCATATCAGTGGGAAGTGTCTCAAATCTCTTCTGAATTATTCCTCTCTAGTGACTATTTTTGCTTTATTGTGTGCTACTGATGAGCGAATGGGTGAGAGTGTGTGTTCATTTTTATTTTTTATATTCCTTATGTGCCAGGGGTCTTTGTGATTACTATTTTATTGTTAAGACATCATATTATTATTGTTACTTGTGTGGTTTTATGAATATTTATTCCTTTATATAACATATTGATTTACATTAGTGATTAACTTGTCTTTAATAAGCCCAAAGGAAAACAAGTACATTTTCCTCTAAACTTCACATGAGCAAGAGGCTAGACCTAGCATTTATGTACATTATCCCTGGAATACTTTTATTTCCACATTTTATTTTAACAGTCTTGCAGATACTATATATCTGATGGGAGAAAATAAAATAAGAAATGATGGTCTAGATGTAACTGATACTGCACAGAGTGCTTTTGGAAGAATCTTAAGTACAACAGATATGACAGTGGGAATTAGAAGAGGTTAGAGTAGAAGAGAAGAATTTAGTAACTGCAACAATGCCTTCAGCAGCTGTTTCCAGAGACAGTATGTACTTCTGTTACCTATCCATGGAAAGCACCTTCTGAAATCAGCTTAGAATGAGGCAGTGCCAGACTTTTGAACCCTTGAACAAGAGTGCAGTTTCTGTCCTTTTTGCAATGTATGCAGTAATTGCTGATTTTTCTACAGAAATCCAGCATATGCTACTCATACATTGTACATGGAAGCTCAACCATGTTTTTCTTCCATATGTTACTAACGTAATGTGTTTAAACGGGTGTTCACTTCCTTCAGTGGACACTTTCACACCTGGCTGTTGGCTTGACACATTCTAACTGGTAACTAACCTGAAAACTGGGTATTCACATCCAAGGTGTAGTATAAGGTATGTTTAGTGTGGCTTCAGAGGTTTTCACATGTATGGTGGTTTGGGAGTTTCCCCCTCCTCACACTTGGAATCACCAGGCTAACTCAGACAGTTGGAAGTTAAAATGAAGCTATATTTACAGCACATACTTGCAAGAATGCTTACACAATATTTACTATTATATACAAATTATATACAAGTTAAAAGTAGTACAGAAATTCAAAACCCCTTCCAAACAGCAAGGCTGCCCAGGATGGTTTCCAACCAACTCCCTGGAGATGTTCTCAATCTAGCCCAGTACAAGGAAATTATGAGACTTTCTCCTCTTTTGTTTGTTTAATGAAAGCAAATATTTGAAGTCACAGTGATTTCTATTAGATAATATTTTGTAGAGCTGTTGATCTACAAGTTTTTGCACAGCTTAATTCTTAAAATGTACAGTATTAAGAGCTGTATCACATACATCTGATTTTCATGAGCAGTTGCATGTAAAATTATGTAGCAAATTGCACTTTTTGTATTTTCTAAAAAATTCTTATTAAGATTGAGAATCACTACTGTCTCCTTCCACTTAAACTACTATCAAGTAATGTCTTCTAAATATGAAGATATAGTGTGACTGAACTGTAAAATTGTGGTATTTTAGCGTAGGTGCAGAGTATGCATATGTTCATTGATCACACTTACCTTATTCTTTGCTTATACCAAACTTATTATTATAAAACACAACATTTAAAATTGAAACTGGGAAACCCAGAGCAGATTGAAAAAAATACTTCAACAACAGCAATTCTAAGGCTAACCCTTTCCTATAACAGATCACTGTTAAAAAGATGTCCTCAGTTAAAAATGCTATACATGATTTTTGTATTATGCTTAAAAAGAGGAAGACCTCAAGGTTACAAAATTAATTTTCAAACCTAGCATCCCATAAGAACACCGTAGATGGAAAAGTACTGTCAGAGTTGTAGAGTGCACTGTGTTGACACAGAGACAGAGGCTGGTGTTTTCCAGCTGTCGTGGTTAGGTTAACTCATATGTCTGAAAGTTAAACTGATGCTGTATTTACAGCACAGTACATATTTACAAGCATATATACACAATATATAAAGATATTTAAAATTGTATACAAGTTAGAAGTAATACAGAAATTCAGACTCCCTCCCAATCAGTGAGACCATCCAGGAGAGTTTACTCTTCTCCTTCCCACCACCTTCATCTCAGAAATGACCAACTAAAGCCTCATTGAAAGAACTTATTAGCTAGAGTTACATAGGTTCAGGCAAAGGAATTAATGAAGCAAGCCACAGCCAGGCACAGACTGAGAGACTTTGTTACTGTTTTGACTTTATATATCTCTCAACAATCCAATGGGTAATATAGACATAATTATTATTTTCTTTTCACAGTAAATGATCTAATTTATCTCACTAAAATATTCCAGTTAGCCTTGAACTAGTGTAATCCACACCTCTGTATCACTCAGTATTTTGCTGAGAGTTATCTACCTAATCTAAAACAATACTAACAATGATGTATATTTTCAGTTTGCACTTCATTCCAGCTGTCTCGGATGTAGATGACTTGAAAGCTCAGAAAAGAGGAAATGGTTTGTCTCTTCACAGATGTGATGAAAGCAGGGACTTCCAAGTGACATTGGGTTCATCCTTGTGTACTGTAGATTCTCTTGTAGATTCTCCCTTTGGATTCTACGTTGTACCCAAAACAGAAACTCCTAACAGCTTGTATTATACCCCTCGAATTTTTTAACTCTCTCAGCTAAAGTCAGATCTCTCTGTGGAATACACTGGGTTTCACCATTCTCTTGCATTACCCAGTGTGTTTGACCAGGACCTTTAGCAGAAACAGGTTTCCCTTCACCCGAAGGAGAAAATAGCCAAACATTTTTGCTTAACAGATTCTTTACACATACAACAGGAACTTTATCACCGTTTACTGTTAGTACCAAATCTGATTGTGCAGGTCATGATTTGTTACAGAATCCTACTATTCACCAACCAGGTTGCTTGTGCTAAATGTTTGTCTCAGTTTTTCAAAGCTCCACCCCATCATGGCTTTTAGGGTGGTGTTTTAGAAAACCATTGTAGCGTTCAGTGTTTCCTGAAGCTGGTGTATACTAAGGAATGTGGTAGACCCACTCAATACTGTTCTCTTTGGTCCAGTTTTTCACAAGATTGCTATTGAAATCAGTGCCATTGTCTGATTCAATTCTCTCCAGAGTTCCATGTCTCCACATGATTTATCTTTCCAGACCAGGAATGGTGATATGTGCAGTAGCATGTGAAACTGGATAGGTCTGCAATCATCTGGTGTTGGCCTCTACTACTGTTAGCACATATTGCTTGCCAGAACGAAAACAAGGGGAAGTACTTTCGCCACCATTCAAGATAACTTGAAGGCTTGATTAGCTTAGCCTGCTGTGTTGGTTTGAGCTAATTGGAGGCTTTGAGTGAGAAATTAGAATATTGGCTGAGAGAGATAAACACAGTGTGTCACTTCACCGAGTTTTACTGAGAAGAAAAAAAAATTGTTTTTAAGAACTGTTCTGAAAACAACCAGATTAGCAGAGGGCTTCTGACCATTCGGCGCGGCAGCTGCTTCTCCTTTGTTTCCTTTGTCTCTCTGTCTTTTAGCTAATTCAGAGTAAAATTGCTAACTCCTTCCTGCCACTAATCTCTCTGACTGATCTGCTTCAGCTTATCTGCAGCATCAACTGGTGGCGAGATAAGACTGGGGAAGGGGGGAAAGGTGGTGGGCGGGGGGCATTTGGTTACCCTCTCTTGGGGATTTTGGTCTCCGGGAGGGGTGTGGTGTCTGTATTACCTTTTCACTGTATATATCTGTAAATATCTGTTATATCCTGTAAATATTTGCTTGTATATTGTGCATTGCTGTAAATATAAAGCTTCATTTATTAACTTCCAGTGTTTTTCTGAGTTCTAGCTGGGGTTTACAAAAGGTGGGGGGATAGGTAACTGCTAAACCACTACACCTGCTTAACAGCAGTACAAATATTACAGTCATGTATGACTTTCCTGGTAATAGAATCATAGAATCATAAAATCATAAAATCAGTTTGGGTTGGAAAAGACCACAAGGATCATATAAATCCAACCCCCCCTGCCATGGACAAGGAATTCCTACTCTAGATCAGGCTGACCAGAGCCCCATCCTGCCTGGCCTTAAACACCCATTCCAGGGTCTCACCACTTTCATGGTGAAGAACTTCCTCCTCACAGCCAGTCTGAATCTCCCCACTTCCAGCTTTGCTCCATTCCCTCTAGTCCTGTCATCCCATGATAGCCTAAAAAGTCCCTCCCCAGCTTTTTTTTAGGCATCTTTCAGATACCAAAAGGCCGCAATATGGTCACTTGGGAGCCTCCTCTTCTCCAGACTGAACAGCATCAACTCTTTCAGACTGTCCTCATAGCAGAGGTGCTCCAGCCCTCTGATCATCCTCGTGGCCCTTCTCTGGACACATGCCAGCATGTCCACATCCCTCTTCTAATAGGGGCTCCAAAACTGGATGCAGTACTCCAGGTACGGTCTCACCAGAGTGGAATAGAGAGGGAGAATCACCTCCCTCGACCTGCTGGCCACACTTCTCCTGATGCAGCCCAGCATCTGCTTGGCTTTCTGGGCTGCAAATGCACACTGCTAGTGATAGCATCCATGGATAAATCAATCAACCTATCACATGCCTGTTGGTATGTTGTGTCTCTGCCTTGATGTACAGATGAATCATGAGCCCACCAAGCTAAGAACAGTTTGCCTTGGTGTTTCAAATCAAGGTGAAGATTGCAGTTTGTATCAACTTGAGAAATTCTAGCATCTTGATATGCTTGATGGTTGTGTCAGTGTTCCTCAGTAGTTTTGCCCTTAGGAACATGTGCATCTATGTGCTGCACTTCCACTGGAATTCTCTCAAGAAGAGCATCAATGTCCTCCAGTAGATCAGCACACCAAACAGGCTTTATTTCCTCTGCCAACCATTCTTTTTCCAGTCTTTTAACCAACCCCATAGGTGTTGTCTTCCATCCATGAATTGGTGTAGACCTAAAGGGTAGGACAATTTTCATGTTCACCTACATTAAGAGAAAATTTGACAGCTTTTACCTCAGTGAACTGACTGGATTCACCTTCTGCAGCTTCAGTAACTTTTCTGGTAGGACTCCGGACTGCTGATTTCCATCTTCACTTTTTTCTGACAAGATGACAGGAACCATCTGTGAACAAAGCATAGTTCTTTCCTTCATCAGAGAGACCACTGTAAGGAGGAGCTTCTTCAGCACAAGTTACTCTCTCCTCTGGAGGTTTTGTTTAGTCTTTGAACAGTCAATTGGTGATCACTTCTACTAGACCATGTTAATCAAGATACCCGTTCATGCTCATTGGGTTATCAAAGCCATCCATTTAGACCAGGTTGCATCTGTGGCATGATGCAGTGATGAACCTTTGCCTTTGAACATCCACTTCAGGACTGGTACTCTAGGAGCTAAAAGCAATTGTGACTCAGTTCCAATCACTTCAGAAGCTGTTTTCACTCCTTCATAGGCTGCTAAAGTATCTTTCTCTGTTGGGGTGTAATTTGCCTCTTAAATTCTGTAGCTGCGACCCCAGAAACGAAGTGGATGACCACGTGTTTCATTTGGAGCTCTCCGCCAAAGAATCCAGGTTGAGCCACTGTCATTCACAGCCGTATGTTATTAATGTCCAGAGCAGTTTGAACAGATCCCAAGCCTGGACCTGCATTGACCATTTCTTACTTTATCTGATCAAAAGTTGCTTGTTGTTCAGGTCACCTCAAAATTGTTTCTCTTCTGTGCCACATCATATAATCATAGAATCATAGAATGGTTTAGGTTGGAAGAGACCTCAAAGATCATCCAGTTCCAACCCCCTGCCATAGGCAGGGACATTTCCCACTAGACCAGGTCACTCAAGACCTCATCTAGCCTGAACTTGAACACATTCAGGGAGGGAGCAGACACAACCTCCCTGGCCAACCTGTTCCAGTGCCTCACCACCTTCACTGTGAAGAATTTCTTCCTAACACCCCATTCAAATCTCCCCTCCGCCAATTTGAACCCATTCCCCCTTGTCCTGTCATTACAAGACCTTGTGAACAGTCCCTCCCCAGCCCTCCTCTAGGCCTCCTTCAGATACTGGAAGGCTACTATAAGGTCTCCTCGAAGCCTTGTCTTCTCCAGGCTGAAAAGCCCCAACTCTCTCAGCCTGTCCTCATAGCAGAGCTGCTCCAGTCCTTTGATCATCTTCGTGGCCCTCCTCTGCACTCTCTCCAACAGTTCCACATCCTTCCTGTGCTGGGGACTCCAGAACTGCACACAGTTCTCCAAGTGGGATCTAACGAGAGCAGAGTAAAGGGGGAGAATCACCTCCCTTGCCCTGCTGGTAATGCCTCTCTTAATGCAGCCCAGCACACAGTTGCTGTCTGAGCCGTGTGTGCACACTGCAGGCTCATGTTGAGCTTCTCATCCACCCAGACCCCCAGGTCCTTTTCCTCAGAGCTGCTCTCCAGCCACTCACCACCCAGCCTGTATTTGTGCCTGGGATTGCAGCGACCCAGGTGCAGGACCTTACACTTGGCCTTGTTGAATTTCATGAGGTTAGCCTGGGTTCACCTCTCCAGCCTGTCCAGGTCCCTTTGGATGGCATCCCTGCCCTCTGGCAAGTCGACTGTGCCACACAGCTTGGTGTCATCTGCAAACTTGCTGAGAGTGCACTCGATTCCTCTGTCCATGTCACTGACAAAGATGTTAAACAGTACTGATCCCGTCACTGACCCCTGAGGGATGCCACTTGTCACTGGTCTCCAGGTGGACATTGTGCCGTTGATCACCACTCTCTGTGTGCCACCATCCAGCCAATTCCTTAACCAGTGAGTTGTCCACCCAACTGCAGAGGGTCCACCCACCCTCATGCAGAGGGTTGACAATCTGTCTGAATCCAGGAATGTGTAGTCTCCAAAATCTCGCTGCATATAAGAACAACAGGGTGTCCTTCTTTTTTTGGGATCTGCCATGGTGGAGGCTTCCACCGTTCTGTGGCATGTGATAGTGACCAACCTGCCACCACACTCCCAGTAACTGAATTTCTCTGGAAGGTCCTTTTACCTTGTCTCTCTTAATGCAAAACCTGCTTGCAACAAAATGTCAATTATTTTGTTACCTTTCTCAAAGACTTCCTCAGCAGTTTGGCTCCACGCAGTGATGTAATCGATAAATTGTATGTGTTCTGGAGCTTTACCTATCTCCAATGTGTTGTGGATCACTGAGTGACAGATTCTTGAACTGTGTTTCCACCTCTGAGGCAGATGTTTGAACTTGTACTGGATCCCTCTCCACATGAAAGAGAACTGAGGCCTGTATTCCTTGGCTATGGGAATAGAGAAGAAAGCATTAGCAATGTCTGTGTTAGCATACCATTTAGCTTCCTTCAAGGCCCAGAACCGGACACAGTACTCAAGGTGGCCTGACCAGTGCCAAATACAGGGGAAAAATAATCTGCCTTGTTCTGCTGGCCACACTGTTCCTGATACAGGCCAGGATGCCATTGGCTCTCCTGGCCACCTGGGTACACTGCTGGCTCATGTTCAGCCGACTATCTACCAGCACTCCCTTGTCCCTTTCTGTCTGAATGAATACATTCCAACAGATTCTATTTTTTCCATTATCTCCCAGAAGGCCCTCCTACTCCTAGCTAGATGACGGGCCTCCCTAATGCTGAGTATAGCATGTAGGTTGCACACAATGATTAGTGTTATGGTGAGAGAAATTGCAATTATTGGAATAATTGTAATTGCTCTGGGAAGCTGAGAAAGTGATGACTAATTTTCTGTCATTGTTACCTCTTTTACTGCCACTCTGAAGTAGGTTGACTATCCCACTTATTCATGTTCTCACCAAATTGGTCACACAGGATTACCTTAAGAGATCCATGTGATTGCTGATGTCTAGGTGGAATTTGTCTCTAAGTGACAGTTCACAATGTGAACATCTGTTTCTGATGGCAGAAACATTCACCCCTTCAGAAGATGAAGGATATGGGAGTTTTAAATTCCTCCTTCAGTTCTTTCATGCTGTCTTTTAGCTCTGTACTCAGAGTTTTTATGGAAGACACTATGGTAGGGTATGACAAACTGTTCTCTGTCTGCCTCATTTGGTCAGGGAATTCACAGTAGAAAGTCTTACATTATCATTCTTTGCTAGAATTTGCTAGCCAAGATATTAGCATAAGGTGGAGGAGCAAGTTTAATAAGCATTTTTGTAAGACGTGTTTCAACAGGAATGTCATCAGGATCCTATGTACCATGATGTCCATAAAGTACTTCCTTCACTGCAAACTCCAGAAGCTTAATCATGGAATCATAGAATCATAGAATGGTTTAGGTTGGAAGAGACCTCAAAGATCATCCTGTTCCAACCCCCCACCATAGGCAGGGATGCCTCCCACTAGATCAGGACACTCAAGACCTCATCCAGCCTGACCTTGAACACCTCCAGGAAGGGAGCAGCCACAACCGCCCTGGGCAACCTGTTCCAGTGTCTTGCCACCCTCACTGTGAAGAACTCCTCCTTCAGGAGGATCTGCTGAATGATCTTGCCAGGCAGAGAGGTGAGGCTGACTGGTCTGTAGTTCCCAGGGTTGTCTTTTTTTCCCTTCTTGAAGATGGGTGTTATGTTTGACCTTTTTCAGTCAGCAGGAACTTCACCAGTCTGCCATGACCTTTCAAATACAATGGACAGTGGTTTGGCAACTTCATCTGCTGGTTCCCTCAGGACTCGTGGGTGGATCTCATCAGGCCCCATGGACTTGTGCACGTTCAAGTTCCTTAGGTGCTCATGAACATGATCTTCAATTACAGTGGGCAGGTCTTCACTCCCCCAGTTCTTACTTTTGCCCTCTACAATTTGGACATCGTGGCTGACGCACTTGCTGCTGAAGACTGAGGCAAAGAAGTCATTGAGCACCTCAGCCTTATCCATGTCCCCTGTTGCCAGCTCTCCATTTCCTTTCTGAAGGGCTTCCACGTTCTCCTTAGTCCTCCTTTTCTCACTGATATACCTGAAGAAATTCTTCTTGTTCCCCTTAATGTCCCTAGCCATATTCAACTCCAGCTGTGCTTCAGCTTCCTAACCTGATCTCTGCTTGCATGAACAACGTCTTTGTATTGGTCCCAGGTTACCTGTCCTGTCTTCCACTCACTGTAGGCTTTCTTCTTGTGTCTTGCCTGATAGTTGTGAACCACTTCCTAGGTGTCCACGGTAAGTCATCTTGGGAAGGATACCTCATTAACACAGCCAACAGGAGGTGTGTCCACATTGCAATCCTACCAAGAAGGCTTGTTATGCATTTGTCAATTCCACTCTCTTTTGTAGGTGGCCCTCTCTGCTTTGAAGACGTATCTGCTATATGTGGGACATTGGGCACCTATAGCATGGCATGTCTATAACGAGCTTAGGATTGGTTCTCCTGTTTCCCTTCAATATTCCTTTCTAATTTCCCTGATCTCTTTCATTGGCTCAATGGAGATCTGGGTATCATCCTTTTCTGCTCCCTCTGCTGGTACTGGCTTGAAAGATAAAGTCTCTTAAGGATATTCCTACACTCCTCAGAGACATCCTCTTTCTTGATAACCAGGTTCCGATAGCCTTTTTCATTAGCATCCTCACTAAACTGTGGCTTCAATACCTTAGTAATGTCCCTAATACCAACTTTATCTTCCTCCTCTTCCTCTGTTTGTTTCTGTGCACCAGATGTGCCTTTTCCTAAATTCTCTTTTGAACCAGTTGCTGAATTAATTTTCTTATTTACTTTTGCTTTCACCAGAGCTGAAAAAGCTTTAGAGTCCCTTCCAAAGGATCTGAAGTATTGGGAAGGCTGTGCTGCTGCCTGGGGATTTGAACTAGGAATAGAGTTTGAAACAGCAGAGATCTGAGCAACAGCTGGACTAGGTTTTTTGCCTGTCTGCCATGTTACCGTCAACAGCTATGACTTTGGCAGTTTTCCCAGAATCTGCAGGAGGAAGTGCTTATATGAACTAAGTAATTTAATATTTGCCTGGGATTAGATCTAAGATAGACATAAAGGTCTCTTAGTGTTGGGGAGTATATTTTTTACACTGTTTTAGGGGAATGCTGTCTGTAAAGTGTAAGAAGATAAAGTGAGGTTTGCCAACAAAGAATTGGCTCTAAGGGCTGAGTCAGCCATGCTGGGGCATGAAGTGGGCCTGGGCATGTGCTCTGACTGGATGAGGCACCACGTACTGCCCACCCAGGCATGTGGGTGGTGGCAACTCTGGACACACACTGAATTTAAAAGAAAAATAGTGGGGTTTATTTTTTTTTTTACACTGGTGGCCTTCTATGAACAGGTTGCATAATAGATGAGGGATGAGCAACTGATGCCATTTACATGGACCTGAGCAAAGCCTTTGACACTGTCCCACACTACATCCTGGTATCCAAGTTGGTGAAACATGGGTT